>BMAO01000454.1:0-200694 GCA_019973975.1 Trichonephila clavata
AAGGGACAAAGTATAGTTTTTCTTAAAAAAACCATTGTTATTTCATTGGGGGGGGGCGATGAAAATCATGATTGAATATTGGGTCGCAAATATTGCAAGTTTGAGAAGCACTGCTGTATAATTCTTTTTTGAAGTTGTTGAATAGACTTAACGAGATTTCGAAGACTTTTTATTCCTGATTTTATTTGTTTCTATAACTATAAATATAAAGAAATGCTTCAGTCGGTGGGTTAGTGAGTGAAAAAAAAAGTATTTGTTATCGTCGTACTATAAAGCTACCCGAGGGCTCTTTGCGACTGACTTCGTAATTTTGAACTTAGGTCAAGTGACGAGGACGACACTTGAACTGACAATCCTCTTCAAATTATGACACCAGGCCGATTCTAGGACTTCGAGCCCAAAAAGTTTTCCGAAATAGAGAAGTGGTAATTAATATTCACATAAATAGATTGCTAGTTTTTTTCCCCTGGGTATACAAATCTGATTTTCATAAGTTGAAACAACTACGAAATGAAATTCAAGTAAACTTTCGGACTTTGTAAGATTTGGATTTAAATTTAAAGTATTACAGCTCGATGTCTGCTGCAGTCATTTTGAAAATCATCCTAAGCGAATTCCCATTGGAGTATAATCCAAGATATAATAGTAGCTATAATAATAATAATAATAATAAAAATAATAACAATAAAAAGAAATTACTGAAGAAAGCCGGAAAGCCGGACTGTAGAAAGTTCTCTGAATGTGTAGATTTCATGTAGAGAGTTCGATGTGCGCCAAATTTCCTGAAGCTCGAGTGAGTGAATATTAGCGTTGCGCTGTTCGAGGGTTTTTGGCGACGAATCTCGTAAAGCTGAACCATGGTCAAGTGACGAGGACGGTGCACCCTCTCCTAAATACCACACCACACCAACGGGAGGACGTTTGAGCTCTCAATAGATTTAACGTGCATCGCGCCCTTACACGGCGGGTCTTCGGTGCTACTGGTCTCGAATTCATGACAGGCCAGCCATGATCCGATACCTTGACCCCTTGGCTACCGTTATCCTGCTGAAGCTCGAAGTCCCAACGTTGGGGTGACATTTAAGGAGTCGTCATCATCATTTGACATAGGTATAAGTAACAAAAACCGTGGCCCATAGCCCTCTTGTTTTTTCACAGAGAGTGAAGAAAATTAAAATCAAATCAAAGCAACCAATCACATCATCAGAAATTACACCGCTGGCCACCGTAAATGCAACACCCTAAAGGAAGCACGCAAATAACATGAAATTTACAACATGCATTAGTGGAGGTGAGATGTGCAAATGATTAGAATTTCAACGCAGACACACATCACGCACGCCTGTGGCGCCACCTCAAAGCGCTATTTAAGGCTTAGAGATTTAGACGATTTCAAGTTCGGCAATTGTGTTTTTCTTGTGGTACTTTCAAAAAACGATCAGTTATGTCTCGTAGAAAACAGCCATCACCTTTTGATCAAGTATCCGAGTTCGACCGAGCAAAGATAGTGGCCTACCGAGATTGTGGATTATCTTTCAGAGAAATCGGTAGTCGCGTTGGACGAATCCAACAACTTTAATGCGGATATGTGACCGTTGGATGCAGGAGGGTACGACGGACAGACATGGTCGATAGCATTCACCTCAGAGCACCACTTCACGTGAGGACAGGTAAATTGTGCGCATGGCAGTGACGAATAGCTCAGTCACATCACGAGCCATAGCACAGCACATTGAGTCTGTAACGCATCATTCAGTGTCTGCACGTACCATTCGACGCCGTTTACAGCAGAGTGGTCTGTTCGCAAGACGTCCATTGATTGGTCTACCCTTGACGCAGAACCTTAGACGTCTCCGCTGCCAATGGTGCGATGAAAGAAGAATGTGGGTGGCAGAATGGAATGAAGTTATCTTTACTGACGAGTCACGCATCTGTCTGCAACACCACGATGGTCAGTTTCGAGTCTGGAGACATCGTGGAGAGAGGATGCTGAACAGCTGCGTTATGCACCGCCACACTGGTCCTGCGCCGGGTATTACGGTATGGGTCGATATTGGATATCACTCTCGCACTCTTCTAGTACGCATTGCCGGTACTTTAAACAGCCAGCGCTACATCTCCGAGGTGTTGGAGTCAGTTGTCCTTCCTTACCTTCAGGGCTTGGCCACAGACATATTTCAACAGGATAATGCGCGACCACACGTGACACGCATAGTCCAAAGGTTCTTCGTCAATCACCAGATTGAATTGCTTCCCTGGCCGGATCGCTCCCCGGATCTTTCACCGATAGAAAACATGTGGTCCATGGTTGCTCAACGATTGACCCAGATTACACCCCCAGCTGCCACACAAGATCAACTCTGGCAACGTGTGGAAGCTGCTTGGTCTGCTGTACCCCAAGAACACATCCAAAGTCTCTTTGAGTCAATGCCGAGTTGTGCGGCAGAGGTGATCTCCAACAATGGCGGCTACTCTGGCTACTGATTCTGGCAGGAACCACACTTCACAGAAGTCTATATATTTAATCATTTGATACTTGGTCAGCATGTTATCTACAAAATAAATTTTGTTGTGCTATCTCGTCTTTCTTGGTGTTGCATTTACGGTGGCCAGCAGTGTATATACCAATGGTCTATCGTTAGATTTTTCGGAATGTCTTCCATGGAGACAAATTATAACTTTAAGATAATAAAAAGGTACAATACAAACGATCGTTGCTGCCTAATAGCATATAAACCTTATTTCATGTATAAAACTCTTAAGGCTACAGTGGACAGTAAAATTTTTTTTTTTATTTGTTACACACATGCTCCAAATTTTGACTGCCAGTATTTAAGTTATAACTAAAACCATATAAAAAATTTGGTGAGAAAAAAATGAGTAGTTTTTAAGAAATTCAAAAATTTAAAAAAAAATTTAACGATAATTTAAAAATTTCAAAACGTTCCATGCGTTTTGATTTTTTAAAAAATTTCATATTTTTAACTGATTTAACTTCTTTAAGCAATTCTTTAGAAATTTATGCATGTAAAGTAATGTTTTATATGATAATTTACAAAGTATGGGTAAACGCAAATTTTTATATGAAATTTTCAAGAATTTTAATGACTTTATACATAAAAAACTTTAATTTCTTCTTTCACCCTATCACTATTACTACAGTGCATCCAAGAAGTTATAATTACATATTAGAAGAATACTTTTGGAAAGTTTTGTTATAATTGGACAAAAATTGCAACGCATGGAACATTTTGAATTTTGGTTTCGAGGCAAATTTTTGATTTTGAGAAAAACAGCTTTTTTTTATTTTAAAGGATATTAACTCAGGTTTTTATAAAAAAATGAAGATATAAATATAAATTTGAAATATAAAAACACTAATAGCATAACAAATGTAATATAAGTGCAGAATATATACATATAAGTGCAATATTTATTGTAACAGTCACATCGACATGTGGTACACATAGTGATAAAAATTGAAAAGTAAGCTGGAACTTTCTAATAATATCAGAAGTAAATTAGCAGAATGTATTCCATTATTATTTTATCTCAACCAGATAATATATTATATATTTCATAAATCACAATAAGTAAAAATAAAGTATTTCAATAGGATTAAATTACAAAAATTCAAAACAGTTTCGAGGCAAATTTTTGATTTTGAGAGAAACAACTATTTTGATTTTATAAGAAAATAACTGATTTTTTAAAAAAAATTAAAGATATATAAGTATAAATTTGAAAAACACTAATATCATATAAACGTAAGATAGGTGCAGAATATATATATAAAAGATTCTGCAATATTTATTGAAACAGTCACATTAGTATGCGTGGTATATATAGTGATAGAAATTGAAAAATAAGCTAGAACTTTCTAATAATATCTATAAAGTAAATTAGTAGAATGTATTTCATCAACCAGATAATAAATTATATATTTCGTTAATCACAATGAGTAAAAATAAAGTATTTCAATACAATTAAATTATAAAAATGCAAAACAGTAATAAATTCAATTACACATAAAAAGAAAACTGTCGCTAAGTCTGAAAAAAATTAAAAAGCACCGGGATTATACGCTACTGAAACGTCCTCATAAATGAAAAAAAAAGTTATTTTTCTTTCGCTGTGAACTTGTGACGGATATATATACGCAGCTAGCTCTACTAACCCCTTCAGGACTCTTTTAGGAAAATATTTAATGCAACCAACTTTCACCGAGTGAAGAAAGTGTGATTATGCAAATTAAGTATATTATATAAATTCTGTATTCCAAGTTTTACAAGTTAGTTGGTTAGTTTGCGGGTTAGTTGGAGAGTGAAAGATCGTGAATTATTAAGTGCAATCGGAGTTTATCAATTAAAGATTGCTGAAAGAGGATCAATCGACGGTGATTAAATCCGGATAAGGATCGCCTTCAAGGACTCAAGTATAGGACTTGACTTCATAAAAGTACAGGTATCGTGATCCTTATTTAAATAGAAGTTTAGCTTATTAGTGCGCGACGTAGTTTATATAGCTTGTTTAAGCTATTGTGGAATCAGTTGAGGGTCCGTATTATTATCCCCAGGCTAACGAGTCTCACCTCCACGCTCTGCTATCTGATTTGTTATCTTAATCAGATTATTATTGTATCTGCTTGATATTTTGCTGACAATAAAATAATCAGAGTGAATCATGTCTACTGATTATTCAGTTTCTCCCATACACCTAGCCGGGTCCAAGGGTAGACAAGGGGGTTCAGAGGTAAGCATGAACCGACAGGCATTACAAACTTTCGATGTACAAATTCGATTTAAAGTGATTCAAAAAAGATAAACTATGCAGGAGATTATCAATGCGTGATGTACCCTCAAAATACAGAATAATTCGTTTAACGCGAAAACGCATAAGATGCAATATCAGTTAACACGAAATAATACAATGGTCTGAACAAGCCATTATGTATTTTCATGCATTTTTTTCTTCTTAACACGAAACAAAAATCACTTGTCATGAAAAGATTTTCCTTCTGAGAACGAACAAAATTCGAAAAACAGCCGGACAGGTGAGCTTTAAAAAGGGTGTGAAATGAAGAAGAAGGGAGAAAGGCATTGAACATGGCATTGAAAATTGGAATAGCCTGTTAATTTAGCCGATTTTGTTTATCTCAGCTACTCCCCCCCCCCCTACAAATGCTACACAAAAGAATCGAATCTCTCATCCGTTGGTTTTGGAGTTCGGTGAAGGGTGCATGCAAAACGAGTGCAACAAAATGGATGACATTGACCATTTGGTACTGAAAAAGACAACTAAAAGAAAAAAAATTGGCAGTTATAGAGACTGCCGATAGAAGTGAAAACTTTGAACTTTTAGTATAAAATTATCAACATCAATCTGGCTTTCACATGTATTGAAACTCCAAGCAATAATTATATGCATGTTTATATGGTTTTTTATTATTCAAATATATTACAAGATCATGACAAAATATAAATACAATTCAAGTGAAATAACAATTTAAAAAAATTCCTTCATTTTATTATAAAATTATTTTTTTAATCGAAAATATATTGCATTTCTAGATAATATTTTTCTCTTATTGTTTTCCTAGCGGATTCCTTTTTGATGGGTAAGATATATAAAAAAAATGATCTTTCCGATTCTGTAATTATTTTTTGTCTGAGTTTCATAGATTAAAGTTAGAAAATTTTTTTAAAGAATTTCTTCAATACTCCATCTCAGTTTAACTTGGCAGCGTTGAGAAAGGTATACAAATGTACCAATCTACTTGAAAAATAGCTCTACTTTTTTGTTTTGAATTTAAATCCAAGAAAATAGATAGAAATTTGTAAAAAAATGCATACGTTGTAGAAATTAGATTATTTTTACGTTGTAGAAATGTAATTATTTTTTAGACAAAGTTAATTAATACTGTCAATAGCGCAACATTATGAAATTCCAGTTTGGCTGAAAACCGATTTTCGACGCCAACTTTTGTCATTGTTGTAACAATAAAATTATTACAACAATGCAGATATATCCAAGTTGGCGCCCAAAACTAGTTTAACGTTTTTAATTAATATCTTTTTAATTAATTGCAATATTGGAATATAAATGGTCAAAACATGCATTGTCATCCAAACTAAACGTGTATACAAAATTTCAGCTCAATGGGAGGAATATATCAGCTTCAAAATTGAGTTGCAAGATTCCACCCGAACAAATTACATACATACATACATACATACATACATACATACATACATACATACATACATACATACATACATACATACATACATACATACATACATACATACATACATACATACATTGTAAGTTAAATAAAAGCTTTTAATAAATAAAAGCTTTTAATAAAAAGCAATAACCTTTTTTGATACTTGCGTATTATTGCCAACTTAATTAATAACTCACCAAATTGGCAACCATATGCTTCATTTCATGTAATGTCGCCAATAGGTTGCGATAATATGGAAGTACCATAGAAAATGACACTCCATTCAAACTAATTAGGATTATTAGATTGCCAATATTGTGATTTAAATTAGAATTTATGATACTAGCCAAATTGGCGCCATGCTAATCGCTCCTTGATATCAAAACAACAAAGATTCTGTGTTTGTGTTTTTATGTGAAAAAAAAATCAGTCGGATTTTGTTGGGATATAGTGTGATTGAGAGAGATTTGCTTAGTGCCAGTTTGGCTGCGGTGATGCTAATACGTAAGAACACGAAGGCTAATACGAATTTTTATTAAAGTATGAGATTTTCTGACATTTTCTTTTTGTTCTGAGCTGTTTATTGTAGTTTCGTCAAAATTAGACTTTTATTTGTATATTTAAGGTTTCTACTTTGATTGCTATAATAGATGAATTTTGGTTTTTAAAACTTAATCCGTGCGAAGAACGGGCATTTCATATATAAAAGAAAGAGTTTGTGTGCTTCACCTATTCCGGCCAAATTAAGCAACCCACAAGTTTGAAACTTGGCACATAGAAGCTGTAGGTGACTATGCTATTAACCTCAAAGAGTTTTTTTTTGAAATTCACTTTCGATTTTTTTAAAATTCAATTTTTAAGTGATTTTCCGTAAATTTGGGTATATGACGTCATATTACGTATTCTGCAAAAACTAATGCTTTGTGGACTTTCTTGGGGAGTATTACATATTTCTTCAATAAATATATTTATTTAGTGCTGTAATTATACGTTTATTTTTTTCTTTGTCGATTTACAATTTCTTTTCGAAAATACATTTTTGAAATTGTTTTTTTTTTTAATTTTATTTTTGGCAGCACAATTTGTATTCTGTTCTTCCTCAGTATTATTTATAGTGGTTTAATCAAAACTCGGATTATTTCTTCTGTTTTGATGTTGATATTAAATTGGTTAATCTGTTTCAGGTTGAATATTTTTCCTTACACTAGGTTGGGTTCATTAAATAAACATTAGCTTTTGGAATGGAAAATACCCATGTAAAGAATAGGCACTTCAGGTATGATATTGTGCACTTCAAAGTGAATTTTTCAAATTTTGCTTTACGTTGTTTTTTTTTAGTTTAATTTTTAAACTTATGTGATATGTTACAGGACCTCATGTCTAGCGTTGAATGCAAAACTGTATTCTTCACAAATTTTGTGGAGGTGGTCATAAATTTGTTACATTTATGTTAATATGGCATATTAACAATTGTTTTTAAAGAAAATCGATTATTTTCAATGAATTGCAAAAATATTCGTTAAAATTTTTTTTCTCTGTTTAATTCAATCATTATACTTTTATTCAAAGTAAACCTATTTTATCTTCAGATAGTTTTTTGTTTTTAGTTCACAGTAATTTAGTTTCTTTTTGAGTTGCAGGCTATCTAATGTGTTATGAATCATAGTGTTTTGTAAAATGCTTTATGATATCTATGCTAATTTTTTTTTTTTTATTTTGATTTATTTCAGGATATGTACCAGAGTCATCAATGCAACTTACAACTACTTTTTTGTTACAAATAAAAAAAAATGATAGCATGTTACTTTTTTCTTTTTATTCAAATATGTTTCTTTTAAATTATTATTTACTTTGAGGCAAAATTGCAATTTGTTTAAAATTATTTATATTGTAAACATTCATTTGAAAAAAATATTTTTAATTTTTGGTTATACTACTTTTTATACAGGGTTTTACCCTCACTAAAAATATTATAATTGCTACAATAGATAAATTTGTTTTTAAAACTTAACCGTGCGAAGAACGGGAATTTCAGCTAGTTGTTTATAAATTAATTAAAATGTTTGAAATAAAAAAAAACCAAGTTTTTCGTATATTTTAAATTTTTCCGCGCAAATTATTTTTTAGGAAAATGGCAATTTTTTAAATTATTTAGGGGCCCTCAGATATTGTTAACCCAGGGCCCCCAAAGGTCACGGTCCAGCCCTGCTACAGAGAACACTTCAGGTCCAATGTCAATCAAACGAATAATCAAAAAGTGTGGTTCAGCAAACTCCTTTATATCCTAAAATGGCCGCGAGATAGAACTGTGGTCGATTTTTGAATCGTAAATGGCCAAAACCAGCAGAGGTGTTGCCTAGCCATGGCAGTTTTTTTGAGCCTCGGAGAGATTTAATGTGCATCGTCTACCTCACGCGGCGGGTCTTCAATGGCGCTAGTTTTGAACTCCTGACATGCCGGCCACGAGCCCGTTACCATGACTACTAAGCTACCCTGCTTTTCATAAACCATGGGATTAGAATATCAAAAATTGACTTTTGTGGCAATGGTTATTCTTTAAAAATTTTGAAGACAAATGTGAAATGAATTACCATGCAAAATGAAATATGCTTTTTATAAGGTAATAGATAACAGTCTGAAGGATTTCGGGTAGAATGTTACTTTTAATTAAATTACAAATCATGCTTCAAAGCACTATTCTGGCTAGGGCTTTCTTGAATATCTAAAAAAGATGATGCCGATAAATTTCGGGTTGGAGAGTATTTGGATATCCTATGCAATTAAAAAGTGGTGGATAGGTTTTTCCTGAAATCGAAAAATAAGATATTATTGAGATGAAAGAATTTAATCTATTGAAAATAATTCAAATTTTCTTAGATTTACGAAATTTATCGAGAATTATCTGCTAGTCGGTACATACGTATTATCGCCAACCATATTGGCGACATTATATGAAATGAAGCACATGGTCGCCAACTCAGCGCGTACGACACATGCGAAATCGGAGTTGCCAACTTGGCGAGTTACTTGAATGTCAGCATCGTTGCGATAATACGCAAGTATCAGGCGTTCATTCCTGGCTTTAGGACAAGGGGAAAAAATACAGTAACAAAATTTCCACAAGGAAAATATTTGAATTTTAAAACAATGTTTACTAAATAAGTGATAACAAAAGGAAATCAGTGCAAATTTTTAATAATTTTTTGAAGTGAAAACTACTTTATTGGCGTTGGGCACTTTTTGATAGGGGAAAATCTTATGGTTTCGCGTCACCGACATGCTCTGACTGGCACACGCGCAGTGTGCTGTTCGCCTTAGATACTTTTTGGATGGGTGAAATCTCGTGCGTTTGCGTCACCGACATGCTTTTAGCAGTATATCTGTAGCTATACCGCTGACGTATAGTGCTGTGTATGTCTTATAAGTGAAATTGAATGGATTTCGTGAAAACTTCAATGTGTATATTCTGCGTATTGTTGAAATAGTGTTTTTGTTTGATTATTATTTGAATCGTTTAATTGAAGAATCATTGGGCAGTACGATAGTGAGTACTAAATAAATATACTAATATATTTTTAAAATAAAAAATAAATAACAGAAAATTATTTTAAATACTCGCATTTATTTCGGCGTTTGAAAAATTTATATTATTTAAAATTATTTTAAATCTTCGTATTTATTCTGGCGTTTGGAAATTTTGTATTATATATTTTCTAACATTTAAACTCTGCAATGCATCACGCAATCCGGATTAGTATTTCAGAGAGGCTTAGACGTTTTCTTACAACCGTGGTAAAACAGACTTCTAGTTGTTCAATCATATTTTTATCCTGAATTTTAAAATTAAAAAAGTATATAATCTAATAATAATTCAAGATAAATGTGTTGAATTTTAAAATATGGTTATAATGCAAATAAACATCATAAAAGATCAACAAGTCATCGAGAGGATCTAACGTTAGAATTGAAAAGGTTAAAAAACAATACACTACAAACGGTCACCAAAACTTTTCTAGAATTTATCTCCAACAAGAAAGGATTATCGATATTTTCATTAAATTTTCAAAGTTTGCATGCGCATGCAGCTAACCTAAAAATGATGCTATCGTAAAAAAGTCAAATGCTCTGCTTTTATCAGAAATTCGTATGAAAAACGAAGAACCACTTGATATTCCGAATTTCCACTTTGTTATAAGTTATAAAAGACCCGAAGTTCCAGCAGCAGACGTAACTATGTATCACAATACTCAAGATAAGTCACACTTCACATATGGACATATATACTAAATTCACTAGAAGCATTGGTTTTAATATTTCTGATATAGGCGAAATATGCGTTGCTCATTACGATTCCGAGAATGGACAATACATATTAATGGTTGCCGTTTATATTTCACCTGGAAAATCTATGAGACAGATACAATTTTTATTCGAAAATTTGATGATTTGTACAAAAGAAGGTTCTGAAATACTCGATAAAAGATTTGGCGAAAAATATGATGATGTAACAATGATTTTAAGTGGAGACTTCAATATTAACATTGCAGATGATAAAAATCTACCACTAATTGAATTTCTAAATGAAACAATTTAAATATGTCCAGTGGTTGAAGACTCAATACTACAAAATATAAAACAACGATCGATGCGGTTTTACGCGATACTTAGATAAATTTGAATCAAACATTTTCCTTTCTTACTTTAGTTACCATAAGCCAATTGTATCTTTTTTATATAATAAATTAAAAGTAAAAAAAAAACCTTTTTAAAACCAAGCTTTTATTTAAATGCGCTAAAAAGAATAAAATAAACTTTTTCTGTAAAACTTTTTTACTACCAACTTATAATGTCATTACACAATTTATATGATATAAAAGCTCGTCGCGAGATTAAAGTACTCTTATTTACTTAGTTTGAAATTTTTACAAATTAAAATCAATCAGATCAGTTTACTTGTTTATCTGCAATAAATCTCGTGTGACAAGCTTATATATCATATAAATTGTGTAATGACGTTATAAGTTGATAGTAAAAAAAGTTTTACAATAAAAGTTTATTTTATTCTTTTTAGCGCATTTAAATAAAAGCTTGGTTTTAAAAAGTTTTTTTTTACTTTTAATTTATTTTTTACTTTTTAGTTATCACTGGACATGTTTCTCAGTCTGTTTGTTCATCTCATTCAACGCATCATTGTTGCTAGGTCGTTTGCCGGTTATTTTCGAACAGTCTAGCTAAATGAATTCTCGCAAAAAGGGTATAAGACGAAAAAACACATTTTTTCCCCTTAAATCTGTAATTTTTAAGCATTTTTTTTCAATCTTCGTACAGATCTTGGATAATATTGTTCTACACACGAAAATTTTTTTTTATGAGATTATCTTCATAAATGACGAAGTTATTAGATGTTTAATAAAAATGTTGAGTATTTTTTTGAAAAATCGTAAAAAAAAAGTTTTTGGCATTTTATTTTTAAATGACTGATTCTAAAAGAGCAAAGCATAAGCTGTATTAGTACGGAATGTTGATTAGGAACTGATTAAAAACATCTGACCATGTTGGCTTGAACAAAAACGGGCTACTCAGCGCATAATTAACTTACAAGGATTTGCAATATATTTCGCAAAAAATACTTTATGGTATTTTACTATTATATTACACAAACTGTTAGTAAGGATATGAATGCTTATAAAGAGTTTGAGAGAGTGCCACTATCTGATAAAAATCAATATGCGTGCAACTTCCAACAAACAAAAAAAGATATAAAAAAACGTAGAAAGCCACGTAGTAGAAGTGAAACTTCTTTGGCGACATTGGCCTTAAATGCAGGAATAAGATCTAATTATATTTAACTGCTGGTAGAACTTACTTTAATCAAATAAAATTAGAATTTCATTTATTGCATGAAAATATTTTTATTCAATTTTCTGCATCATTATTTTCCAAGAAAGACACAATAGGTGTGCGGTAACTGAAGTAGGATATAAAAATACTCGATTGTAGTCAATAAGAAAATGTGAGAAAACTGCATTAATTCGTGGATCCGTATATTGTTTTTCCTTCTCTAGAATCAGT
Source organism: Trichonephila clavata (assembly GCA_019973975.1). Taxonomy (NCBI): domain Eukaryota; kingdom Metazoa; phylum Arthropoda; class Arachnida; order Araneae; family Nephilidae; genus Trichonephila; species Trichonephila clavata. Next base: position 12,299 of record BMAO01000454.1, read on the forward strand.
ATTCATTATCAAATTCAGTGTCTGTTTCAAGAATTCAATGAGTGGCTTTGCTTCTTCTGAAGCAAAATTAACATTAAAGTGCCCAGTTAAGATAATCGGATCCAATGATTGCAGTAGTCTCTGTGATGTGTACAACACTAAAACTTTATGCATAAAGATGATAAAAGCTGCGACAGAACTACCTGGTGATGTATAGACTTTCGCCTGGACTTGCTGCTAGTTTTCCTTTCACGAAACTCTTTTCCTCTTTTTGCATTAGTTCTAGGCATTCTGATCAGAATTAGTTTTAATTCAATGGAAATAAAAATTAATAATATAAACTTAATGCATCACTCACAGAAGTCACTGTGTTTGTTTATAAGATGCTATCCATAGCGAACATTAGTGACATATACACAATGCCCCAGGCACTCCCGTAACGGGAAGATCCATATTAATGGTAATATTTTGGTGTGTTTATTCGCTGAAAACGGCACGTTTTTTTTATTACATAAAAACTACGAAAATACGTCACACGAGTTCGTTACGAGTAGCATACTTACTTAATATCTCCAATACCTAAGCACCTTTAGTCCAAACATCAAGATGCCCCACTCCATACCCCCTTAGCAATCGTCTAACTTTTTCACGGATATGACGCAAGTCACGTGGTGAACCCCCTCTCTTTTCCTCTCGCTCGCTATCTCCTCACCATGGCGACGTTTCGGGAGAATCACTACTTCCGTTTGCTTTTTCACTGTTACGCAAAACTGGGCAAATTTCCCAAACTCTCCCGTGAACAAAGAAGTTTCACTTCAAAAGGTAAAAAAAAAAAATGTTACTTATTGGCATATGGTATTTTTACACAAATAATATATATATTTTTTACGCAAGTCTAAAATAACATAATAAATACTTAAGTTTTATTGTTAATAAATTTTTTGCCTTATTTCTAATAAACTTTTTATGTATAAGACAAAAAAGAGGAACCTAAAACATTTAATTTTAATTTATTACTAAACAGTTCATTTTTGATGTGGCTGTTAAATTTGTAGTTTTTTTACCAAGTCATCCATATTAGGATTAATTCTTAAAGATGCTAGCAAAAATTAGGTTGTTTTAGGTGAATATAAGTTAATTTTAAGCGATTTTATGAGGTTCTTGATAGAAAACGTATGTTGATCCAAAACTACAATATCTGACAGCCAAATCGTATAAATTTGGAAAATTGAATGTTGGCTCAAATTCAATTTAATTTGGATCGCTTGTGTTGAAATAAGTTCCTTATATTTCGGTCTAACATGGTGCTGAATGTTTATAATTCCGATTTCAAGTGGGTAACAATTAACGTCTTGTAGAGAAATTGAAGAAGAATTTATGAAAAGATCAACATTTTTTCATCATCTTGAAAATCATCCAACCTAGCACTGAGTGAATCCTTCAAAATGAAAGTTAAATTTTTAAATCTATTATAGCTCGGAGTTAGTAACTGCATTACTGTGAAATGCATTAATCTATTTCCTTCAAAATAGAGACAAAAATGCAAGTTTGTTTACAAAAGATATCTAACAATTAAGGTGACAAAAATACAATCTTTTCTCCGTAATCTTAAATTTAAATGTCCTATAATATCGGAACGAAAAGCTTAATCCCATAGCCAATCTTTAATCTTGAGTAGCAACCTCATACTGGGGCAGTTCTTTATTTGCTTCCAGATATTTTAAAACGCGCTCCCTTAAATTCCAAGATCTCGCAAGCGCGCTTTTTTTTAAAGCCAGCGCACACAACAATGGAGTATTCTTACATAATTTTCCATTGTAATTCAATTTATTGTGTTTAACATAAATTTTGAGGGTTTTTTTTGTCTGAAACAACCACATTTTAATACAATTGTAAGAAAATTATTTTTAATATATTCTCAATTTTTTGAAGAAGTCTTTACGTACCACTGTCACAATAACTGTGCCACCCCTGTTATAGAGCATACATGAATGCTTTGCTGTGTACACACACTGTATGTATTTTTAAAAATATTCCTCATTTTGAAATTAAGTACAAATTAACAGTTCATAGCTATTATGTCTTACAAATTTGTAAATGAATACTAAGAACAATAACAAATGGGCTCAAAATTTAAATATCTCTTTTTTTAATAAACTTTTAATTGAAACTTAATTTGAACATACCCTTTTAGTTAAAAAAATATACCTTGGCTTTTTGTATTGCTTTTACATTTAATTTTCAGTGTAGGCTTTTCTTAAATTTCAAATTGCCTAATGTTTAACAGAAATAATTTCTTGATCGAAGTTATTTAAAACCACAAAAAGGTCCTTTTTTAAACTGTACACTGATAGTTCAGATCAGAGATTCCCAACCTTTTTAAGAAATAAAGGTACTTGTTTATTATCGTTACATTCAAGATAAATCACTAAGTTGGCGGCCCCAATTTCGCATTTGTCGTATGTGCTGATTTCAAAATCATCTCCTTTGTTTCATATATTGTCGCCAATAGGTTGTGATAATATACAAGTACTGAAATAAAAATCCATTGTCCCTCTTCCACAGAGGTGTAACGTACACCTCTGCATCCCTAAAGCCTGACTGACACCAAGTACGTAGCCCTTGTAAGATCCGGCTTGGGGTCCAAACCTTAATTTGCAGGGAGGACCTAATCTGCTTGTTACACCACTACTCTTCCATATTAGTTGATTATACCAAATATCACAATATTGTTGCATATTATCTATATTTATTTTACCAATTTATCTGTTATGAATTGCAAAGCAAAACTTAATTAAAATGATCATCAATTGCAGTAAGAATAACTTATTAAAAGTTTAAAATAAACATATCAATAATAAAAAAAGAATTAATGAGGAAATTTGAGGCTGATTGTTTTCGGGTTCCAATTTCGTTAATATCAGTTGCAAATCACCATGTTCAGTGATGTGGAATCTCTTCCGTTTCTTAGACAGTAAATTAGTAATTGCACTGAACCCACTCTCAACCAAATACAGGAAGAAAACGCAATTAAAAAATATGTACTGTTGTCCACAATATAGGGTAGAGAGCTGGTAATGATTTTTGATTCCATAATTCTTGTTATACAATTCTGTATTTTACATTAGTTGTGAATTCCTCCTTTAAATTCTGCTGTACGTAAACTTGCCAAAAGATTTAAGAACCAACTTGATATCTTCACGTTTAAAATGTCCTGGAATCACTCCGAATGAAAAAAATCAGCATGAATAACATCCCAATGTTGGCACATAGTAAATCTTCTTGTTTTGCAGACTGCTGATAAAGTAGGAAATAGCTGTATTCATCTCAACAAAACAAAGTTTCATATGAACAAAAGAGCTATGATATGTTTTGTGTTTTAATTCAATTCAATTAATAACTTCATGATTGTAAATTGACTTCATCACATATATTAACTAGTCTGTTAAATAAGCGATGTCATTTTTAGATGTAATCAAGTTTCATATCTTTTCAATGAAGTCTAGTACTAAGTCAAATTGATTGAAAAAATGATTCACGCAACAAACTTCTGATTGCACCAGCAAGCAATTGTAATCTTCCATCATTTTCACTGGAAAATTGATCAAATAATCTGTCATGTAAGGAATTGGCTCTAATATTACTGACTATTTTAATAGTGCAATGGAGCAACATATAGACATATTAAACTCTCAACTATATCCTTTGACACAGTAATCCCGCAGCAGTGATAGTAAATATAAAAGAACTCAATTTTTGTAATTTATGTAGGAAAGGAGTGCAAGTTTTCTTTTACTTCTTTTGATTTTTATTGTAAGAGATGGTACCACTAATCGAAACCACGTGAGTTTTAGCTGCGCGATACGATGAGGTCATGTATTTATAAAGGGGGCAGAAAGGAAAAACTGGGAGTTGCACCAAAGCTTGAACGAAAGCAGGTCAGAGGAAATCGGTCTCTCCGTTGTTTTGAGAAAGAGTACGTGTTTTCGGAATTAGTATGGTGCTATCTCGAATTATTTAAAACCCCTTGTAAATAGTAAATGTTTTAGTTGTATTATTAATAAATTAGGTTATTTTAATTCTGCGTGCTTATTTTAAGATTAAAATTGAACCTTCCCCTAGACGCCGTCCCATAAATTGCGGGTTCGACCGAGAATTTTTTAAACTATTCAAAGTTTGATCTCTAAGAGCATTTTTTAAAAGTTTTACCTCCTCATCGATTTTTGATTTCCAGAGCGGTAAGATAGACCTTGCCTTGCATCGAATAGAGACCCGGCGAAGCCTTCAGTGGATAAGAAATTTTACGAGCGATACGGAAATCTTGCAAGCGATGCGGAGATACTTCAGCGAGAACAGTCTACAGGTGGAAGAGGTCCATTGACTTGGTTAGAAACACGGAATCTTGGCGAATTTCCACGTCAGCTACAGTCAATCAAACTGGAAGCCCAGCGACTCAACGAGATACTGAACGAATTGAACGGGATTACCATGATCATTGAGGTCAACACTGACGAGAGAACCTTTGGAATTGCATCGAATTGCGAGTTATCAACACGAAACAAGATTTCCTGTGTCATTGAGGTCAACGTAAAGTGTCTTCAGAATTACATTGAATTGTGCTAGTATCCTTTTTTTGGTATTGTGTGGGTAATAGGCGAAAATTATATAAATGAATGATTTTGTGTGTATATTTCCTGTTCTGTGAATCTGAAATTGAATTTTGAAGTACTAGGTACTATTATTGGTTTAATTGCAGACATAGATATTTGATGTTCTTTTAGTTTTGGATTAATAACTGAGTACTTTCCGTGTTTTTTCTTAGTAATCTATTTTTGATAAATGAGAGGAACGCGTTGTTTTTTTTTAATAAAAAATAAAATTGATATTAACTGTAATACTGTTGTGTTTTGTAAAAGGATTTAAGTTCTGGAAATTCTTTAAAAAGTCCATTTTTGTCTATAATTGCATCTTATTTAAATTATCTTTTGTTTCTTTTTAAGTGAGTAAACTTTTTGCGTGTCATTTTAATGGTTTTGTCTCATTTAACTTGGGTAAAAATTTAAGTTGTTGTCTGGGTCACCATTCTGAGTATAAAAATGGCATTCTTACTCGCGAAAAAGAAAGAGGATTTGGTGTCACTTGTCGAGGATTTGGATCTTACTATCGAAGCAGGTATCACAAAATTGAAGTTAAAGGAGCTGATCGTAAAAAGCCCAGATTACGTTGAAGACGATGTTAAAAAGATGCTTGATAGCATAGTGGAGGAACGTACAGAAAGAGAAAGGGCTGAGAGAGAGGATATGCGAAAGGATGAGAGAGAAAGACGAGAGTACGAATTAGAAAAGTTGCGAATACAAGCGAAACAGACTGCCGGTATGCCGAATAACACCGAAAACGTTCAAGCATCGAATAAACTGTTTCACGAAACTTTTCATTAGTTTAATATGAAGGAAGATTATGAGGACGTCCGAAGAACTATAGGGCCAAAGCAGATTTGCTAAGAGATCGAACAATAACGATAATTGTTCTCAAAGGCAAGAACGTTTTCACCTTGGAAATAATTCAAATTATAGAAAATGCTTTCAATCGATGAGAACTTACGATAAAAGAGTTAAACAGGTAACATGTAGCTACTGCAGGGGACCAGGTCACTATGCCGTAGATTGTACAAAGCGCAACAAGGGTACGAAAATCAATAAATCTTCAAGCTCTCCGGTCCAGATCTGTTCTCAAATTCAGCAAGACAGAATTAAGACCAGGAAAATAACCATCAGAAACAAGACTTTTGAGGCTCTAATCGACACTGGAAGCTCAGTTTCGCTCATTCGTGAAGATGTAAGCAAAGGAATCATCAAGCAATCGAAGGACATTGTCGTGTTATCTGGATTGGGAAAGTACGAAGTCAAAACAAAAGGATCGTTCCAACGAGAAATCGAATTGGACGGAGAGAAATATTCCGTAATATGGCATGTCGTGCCTGTGGTGCATTTGGAGTTCCAGGCAGTGATAGGATTGGACATTTTGGAACAAGCTTTTGTTGGCTTTGATAAAAAAAGGTACTTATTTCCTTAAACACGAAGAGAAGGTGTGGTTTGTGAATACACAGGTTTATGAAGCAAGAACTGAAGACAAAATCGAAGTTAAACATGTTATCAATCCTCGAATAAGAAAGGAACTCTCTGAACTAATCAACAGCTATACACCTAAGAAGACCAAAACGACAAATGTATCCATGAGAATTATCCTGAAGGATGATATACCAGTTTACCAAACAGAACGCCGTTTGTCGTTTCCGGAGAATCAGACCGTCAACAAGCAGATCGACGAATGGTTGGATAAGGGAATCGTGAGACAAAGCTCTTCTGAATATGCAATTCCAATCGTGTTAGTCAAGAAGACGGTACCGACAGACTATGCATTGACTATAGGAAACTGAACCGAAAACTAGTCAAGGATCGCTTCCCCTTGCCACTGATAGAGGACGTATTGGATAGGCTGCAAGACGCCAAAGTGTATTCCACGTTAGACTTGAAAAATGGGTTTTTTCATGTCGACGTAAACGAGGATTGCAAGCATTTCACCTCCTTTGTTGTACCAGACGGGCAGTTCGAATTTAATAAGGTACCTTTTGGTCTCAGTACAAGCCCAAGCATATTCCAAAGATATGTGTACAGCATTTTTAGGGAACTCATGCGAAAAGGCATCGTAATAATTTATTTGGACGATTTGATCGTTCCAACTAAAGATGAGAAAGAAGGTTTGGAAAAACTAAAGAAGGTGTTTGAGGTCGCATCCAGATATGGGTTGGAGATCAAGTTTAAAAAATGTCAGTTTTTAAAACGAAAGGTGGAATTTTTGGGTCACATTGTCGAAAATGGAACGGTGCGCCCTTCAGTTGCAAAAACGATAGCTGTCAAGAGGTTTCCTGTATCAACGACTGCCAAACAAGTCCAAAGCTTTTTAGGACTCACTGGCTATTTTCAAAAATTTATTCCGTCATACTCTAAAATAGCGAAACCTTTGAGTGATCTAAAGAAACGACAATCGATTTGTCTTTGAACGACCTCAAATAGAAGCATTTGAAAAGCTCAAGCAATTGTTGACTGAAAGTCCAGTATTAAGTATTTTTCAGCAGGGAAAAACAACCGAATTGCACACGGACGCAAGTCAACAAGGCTACGGAGCCGTCTTACTCCAAGAGGCAGAAGATGGAAAATTGCATCCTGTTCAATACATGTCTAAGAAAACTACTCCGGCAGAGAAGTATAGCAGCTATGAACTTGAAGTTCTTGCTGTTGTCAACGCTTTAAAGAAATTTCATACCTACCTTATGGGAAATAATTTCAAAGTCATAACGGATTGCTCAGCATTTCAAAAGACTATGGACAAAAAGGATTTGGTTACTCGTATAGCGCGATGGGCATCATTGCTGGAAGAGTTTGATTATGAAATTGTGCATCGTTCCGGCCAGAGAATGCAACATGTGGATGCCCTTAGCAGATATCCAGTCGCAATAATTACTAACGATACTCTAACCGCAAGATTAAAAAGGGCACAACAAGAGGATGAATACACTCAGAGTCTAAGGTCACTGATTGAAACAAACAGCAATTCAGACTTTTTCGATAAAAGCGAAATACTTTACAAATATGTTGAAGGTCGTGAATTGATAGTTGTACCAAGAGATATGCAAACTGGGATAATAAAGTTAGCACATGAGAAGGGACCATATAGAATAGTTAAAGTAAAACCTAGAGATAGATATGATTTAGAGAAAGTGGGTGATCATGAGGGACCTAAGATAACAAATTCATCTGCTGATTTAATGAAATTTTACTCACCATGATGATGTATTTTTATAGAAAGGGTTTTCTATTCTTTTTAAAGGAACATAATGTGTATTGTTTTCTTTGCTATTAATATTTCATTTTTGAGAGTTGTATCCTTATTTTTAAATTTGAATGTCTATCTTGGAATTTTTATCACCGATTAATAGTAATTTTGCAGAGGCCAATATTTTATTGTATGGTATGTAAAATCACTGAGGTCAGTGATTCCCAGGATGGCCGAACTTGTAGGAAAGGAGTGCAAGTTTTCTTTTGATTTTTATTGTAAGAGATGGCACCACTAATCGAAACCACGCGAGTTTTAGCTGCGCGATACGATGAGGTCATGTATTTATAAAGGGGGCAGAAAGGAAAAACTGGGAGTTGCACCAAAGCTTGAACGAAGGCAGGTCAGAGGAAATCGGTCTCTCTGTTGTTTTGAGAAAGAGTACGGTTTTCGGAATTAGTATGGTGCTATCTCGAATTATTTAAAACCCCTTGTAAATAGTAAATGTTTTAGTTGTGTTATTAATAAATTAGGTTATTTTAACTCTGCGTGCTTATTTTAAGATTAAAATCGAACCTTCCCCTAGACGCTGTCCCACATTTATTTTGATGTTCCTCTCACAACACAATTAATCTGCAATAATTCTTCAATATACATGTAGAATTTTTTATTCACACATATGAACTTTCTTTAATAGTTAACATATTATTGTTTAAACATTAAATACAGATTACTAAATATATTAGGAGATGGTCTGCTTCATTCAGAGTTTAATGAATTATTGTATCTTATTTCTTAAGCCTTGTTTTGAAAATCATCTACCATATTTACTTGAATGTAAGCAGCACCCCTCATTCTCAATAAGTTTTTGTGAAAAATTAAAAAGTCTATTGATATCCATTTTTACAAAACTAAAATAAATTAAAAATGTGAACTAATAAGAAGTGAACAATTAGTTACTTAACCCATATTATAAAGCATTAAATATATACATGAACCTGCAACTGCTCTGATAGCCCCATTCAAAAAGCCCCCCCCCCCATTTCAAGCCATACACGATTTTCAGTAGCATTAATATTGGGGAAAAAAGTGTGGCTTAGATTTGAATAAATACAGTGTTTTTTATTTATTTTATGAATTCTCTTGACTTAACTGAAATTTTTTATTTTTATTTTTAAAATTTCATTATAAAATCTTATTTTTTATAATTGCACGAACAAATTTAAATGCAAAAATTATTATTTCCATTTAAAACAGATATTTTAAACTTGATCACAGTTATAACACATTTAGATTTGAATAAAAATATTTTTAATGCTTTATTTGGATGTGTGTGTGTGTGTGGACAACACCCCATCAAAATAACATATAAAAACCATTTAATTTATTTCAGTACAAAACATATATATAAAATAAATTCAATATAGATATGAATAAAGAATACTTTGAATTTACACATAAAAACTACAAAAAAGCAAATTTGGTTTATGAATTAATAAAAAGCTTAGAAATTAATAATTTAAAATACTTTAACTTGGAAAAACGGGGGGGGGGGGGGATGTTAGCTTATCATTCTAAAATCAATTCTGAATTTTAAATGATTCAGATACAAAATAACTTTTCTGAAAGAAATTGATTACTTAGAATGTTAAAACAATGTTATGAATCATTTTATGTAAAATTTGCTATTCTTAAAAATGAAATTTTTTCCAACTGTAATAATAATTGTTATTAATCTGGTATAAACAGTTACCAAATTTTCAATTTTTATCACACATATATGAATGACAATGTACAGAATTTAAGTGAGTATAAAATACATAATACAATCGTTGTTATTCAGCAAAAACATATACTTTCCCACTGGAATTGCAACCAGCTAACACTGGCAATGATGGATGAAAAGCATTAACAGATGTGATACAATTGAAATATTCATCGTCAAAATTGAAAATATTATTCATTTTGTGATCGAAAATTTCTATTCTCCTTGAAGGATTCATACTTCCAACAACAAAAGTATCATCAGTGTTTGGTAACCAGGTAGCTTTAAAAGTTGATAGCCATCGACCAGTCCAATTATTATGTCTATGCAAGAAAGAAAGAAAAATATCAATGTATTAGCTATTACAAACAATTTATACGATGGATATTTTAGTAATAATTTGCTTAAGATAGAGAAAAAAATAATACAAAACATTAAAACGAAAATCAAATTCTCAAGTCTGTACTCATGATTATTTATCAGTCACTGTAACTTGAAATCATTTAAAAAACATCGATTGCCTATTAAGGTTGAACTCAGAAGCCAACTGAAATCGAATCTAATTATTCTGAACCAAGGTCAAATGACAGGGATGACACTTGAGCTGGCACCTCACTCTCCAAATGAAAAGTCTTTAAAAGCACTATGACTCAACAGAAATAACATTGACCACAAAAATTGTACCTTATTTTTAGATGGAAAGATAACATTCAAGATCAATTGAATCATGTTTCTTCCCAAAAATCTAAGTGAGAACTAAATTGGTTGACAGATTCTATATTACAGCTCATACAGCAAAATAAAAAAAAATATATTTTAAAACATATAATTTTAAAAAAAAACAATTAAAATAAAAACAAATTTAAGCCGCCCATCTGGTATAGTGGTTGTGATACTGACTACTATGCCGTTGGGGCTTGGTCTGAATCCCGGAGAATGGATGTTTGCAATTTTTTAATAGTGCCTTTGTGGCATGGAGGTACTTTAATAGCTGTTGAGTCATAAGTCCTTTTGTGAGGTTGGTGGAAGGGGAAGAGGGATGGGAGGCTCCTGATCCTCCCTCAAAATTGGGGAGGAACTGAGCCAAATCATACTGTCAATGGTGCTCAAAGCTACGGCTAACGACAGGCGTGCATCTAGCCCTTTGCAGTGATGAATTCCATGCACCACAATCTGACTCCATCAAACAGGTGGCATAAACAGCAACAACAAATGAAATAAATAAATGCTAAAATGCCATATACTATCATATTATACAGTATGTATTTTTATATAAGTAACTTACTTCAATGACTTTTGAAGGAACATTGGATTTCCTAATACTGAAGTATCCAAAAGGCTAAAAAGAAAATATTCATCAGATTTTTCTATTTAAAAAAATCACAAAGTGTTTTGATATACTAATTTCAATTCATCAATTTTTGAAGTTATTTAAAAAAAATCATATTTTTACACACATTAAAAAAACAATTAATACAAACAATATAATATTACAAAATTCTTATTGTATTGAAAGAAAAAGTTTTCAAAGGAAAATTCATTCTAAATTGCATTTAGAAAAATTAAATTTTAGGCACTGATTTAAAAAAAATGGGTTTTTTCCCCCACATGAAAGGAACAATATTTGTTTAAAGAATTCTAAATTTGAATTATGCTTTACTTTTTTTAAAAAAACACTATGTACTTGTTTCTTTTTTATTTAATTCTGAACACAACTAATTTTGGAACTAGGTAAGAATAAATTCCTTGTTGCCAAAGCAGAATGCAGCAAACCATACATTTTCATTACCTTCTGCATTTCTTTTTTCCCTAAGTCATTAGTCTTTTATGGGACACAAGGTATATAACAACATTTCTTCTTTTTTTTAAAATGAGAAAATAATGTTGTAATAATAAATGAGAATCAAATATTATGCATTTTAAAAACAGAATTAAAAAGTAAATATTTTAGAAATATTTTCATATCAAATTTTTTAATCTTTAACACTTCTTGTCAAATGTATTTAATTTTCTAAATGTTTCTCATCATTATTAATATACTCTGCAGGTCAGTGAAGATGGAATTGGGACAGATTTTGGTATAAAAAGATTCAATACTGGAGTCGCTAAAAACATTCCAACCCCAGTTTTTATTTTTGAAATGAGACTAAAGTGAATTGAGGGGGGGGGGGGGGAGAAATACACGAACAAATGGGTTATTTTTATTATGGATTAGATTTTGAGAAATATTAGGATAACATTGAAAAGGCTAAGGTACAGCAAATGGAAATTAAAAACCAACAGCATTTAGATATAAAAATGAAAGAATACAAACAAGATTGCTACACAGCCCTTGAAGCAATAGAGAAATATGATTGCTCTCGCAAGACATCTCTTTTACAACTTACACAAATCTATCCTGAAAAGTTAAAAGAAGTAACCCTAACAGTAAGAGCTCTTACTTAAGTTAGAATGGAAAGACTATTCTCAGCATTTAAGTTTATCAAATTGGATCTGTGGTCCTCCATCAAAGATCTTGCCGAAGCTATACTGTTTTTTAGAAATTATTAATACCAGACTTTTCCTTTCATAATAAATGTTGATTAATACATGTTGGAAATGAATTTAATTTTGCAAGAAATAAATTCTAACTCTTTTTCCTCAAGGATCTACTATTAAATTTAATTATCCATTAATTAGATGAATTTAATCTCTTTTATTCTCATGCTTACTATCAGGAGAAAACTATGAGCCGGCTCATTTGTATAAATCATCAATGAAACATTTTGTTTCTCATTTGCACAAACTCATTTACATAAATGATGTTCATTTCTGCCACCGATGCCACTTCATAACGCCAAGCAACTTCTCAGGGACCAATTTTGACAGAAAAGCATATACACTCTTACAGAGATGGCTGTTGGTAAATCTCGGTCTCATTTGCTCGATAGCCAAAGACGTGCTCAACTTTCTGCCCTACCAAGGATGGAGGGAGTGGCATGTTTCAGAGTCACCACTGGACATGATTACATGCAGGCCCATCTGTTTAAGAATGACCTGGCTGATTCACCGCTCAACCCTCTCTGTAAATCCGTGCCAATGACAGGGGAGCATCTATCTGATTGTCCCACTCTACTTCATGTTCTCATGCAAGATACCTGTGGAGTTCTCCCTCCTGCTAGCACAACATCTGCTTTATATTGGACTGCAAGATGCCTTATGTCTAAAAGGACGTTGGCAGGCGTAATTTTTTTAAAAAAAATTTCTGCCACCATGTGTCAAATAGAATTTATTTGTGTTATACATCAGTCTAGTCTGGGGTCAGATGAAGAGTAAGAATGTTAGTTTTAAATTTCTTTAGGACAGCTTCCTAATTTAAAATTTATTTTAATGAAGAATAAAAAATTTTTCAACTTCAAGAAAACATTCTTTAATTGGATTGAAGTACATCCAATATAAACAAGACTAGGTAGATTCTTCGAAATTATAACTGCCAGATTTTTCATTTCATAATAAATGCTAATTAATATAAATAATCTGCTATGCCATCAGTTTTCATCTTTTTCTCTAGCGTTTATTACTCTTTTATATTTAAAACAAATTAGCTGTGACACATATGTATATGTTTACATATATATGAGAGAGTCTTGAGTTTTTAAATTTAAGATTCTAGGAGTCAGAGTAGGTCATTTTCAATACTGACTCTACAGCCTTGATACTCTGCAAACAATAACAGAAGATCTTAAACTATGTGTGACAAAAATAACAAACTTTTGTCCAAATATATTTAAAACTTTAAGAAAAAGTAACTTAATAAGTAATGAAAACACATAAAAAAAAGTTTTGTAACATATATAAACAAATATTTAAATAACTACCATATAGAGTCATCAGCTGATGTGGTTAGAACTGAGTTTCCAGTAACAGGAGAAAAGAATGCCGAATAAACAACTCTTTTATGATGGTGCACTTGAGTAACAGGTTTCTTTTGTAATTTTCGCAGATCCCATAAAGCAAGGCAACTAAAAGGAACAAAATTAGTCAAATTCCATTATGCATAGTAAAATCTTTATATTTATTTACAATGATTATAAGATGACATCTTTTCTGAATCACAGTAAAACAATTTTTAATTTTTTTAATGCAATCATAACTTGGAAATTTTAAAAAATTTATCATTTAACAAACATGCATATTGAGATTTCCATAATCAAAATTTAGTTGACAAAATATAAGGGGGGAAATTACTTTTTGTTTGTATTCCCTAATTGAAATTTGTATAAATTTAATATCATTAAATATTCATAATAAATAAATATTAAAGTATTTTAACTTTTGAGATTATAGGATGACTGGGTTAAAGAAATTTTATATTTGTAAAACATAATTTGAGTCTAAAATCAATTGCACATTTAAATTTATTTATAGTTAAAAGCTTAAAGCTTTTTCCTATATAGTTTTTTATTTTTAAAAAAAAAACTTATTTAAAAAAATTGCATTTTTAATAAAGAATATTAAAAGTTGACGTTATAAATGAAAGAACTCTAGAGTCAATATTCATCAAGTACTGAAATGTTAATGTGAAGTAAAAAACATACATCCTAGCTTTTGTTATTCATATAGAGAATCACATATAAATAATTTACATACAAAATAGAAATCTTACCCTTTCGTCTCAGCAGAGATGAAATAATTTTTGTCCACAGGATGTATACTTATTGTTTTCACTGAATATTCATGGCATTTATGCCTCTTCATCCAAGTTCTGCTGAAATATAAATAAAATTAAATGCTAAAAACTGCAGAGTTCATTTATTGGTTTAAAAAATTTTCAACATTATATATTTCTTTATGAAATAATTGAGGATTAACTTAATGTTTTAAAAATTAATTGTATTAAAAATATATTGCTAATTATTGGAAAAATTAATTCATTCAACATATACAGATACTATAATATATATTAAACTTCACAGAACTAAAATACAATTGCACATATTGATTTGCAACTTTGATATGGCATATATTTAACAAAACTGAATGAAAATTCAAATCAGTATATTGATTTTTTTTTTTTTAAATTTTACACACCTAGTTTTGATAAAAGATTAAAAAAATTATGCAAAATACATAAATATTTTTTGTAATAAAAAGTTTCACTAGAAAACATTTTTGTTGCCAGCTGGGTGGTGTGGTTGATTTATTGATGGTCTTCTGCACCTAAGGTTGCGGGTTCGACCCCACCCAAGTCAGTGGATATTCATGATGCAGTAAATTGACAGTGTGCATGTTGAATGATTATATGACCTGTAAAAGATCCCTTGAGTGTCTGCTTGGCTTGGGTGCTCTCAGGAAAATTAAAATCCTAGTACAGGTTCGAATTGTCAGGGCTCAGGTGCCTCTCTCTGGGCATCAAAATCACTTGTGGTAACTGGTATCGCCTATATGGTGCTGCACTAAAAAGTGATACCAGCTCCTGGGGAATGTACTAGGTCTGCAAAGGTTAAAAATACCAATGCACAGCTCCATTAAAAAAAAAGAAAAAAAACATTAATTTTTCCTCAGTGCAATGGTTTGTTATGCAGCAAAGAGAATGAAAAGCCACAGGAAAATAGCAATTAGAAGCAATATGAGGACTATTGCAGAAGAATCCCATTATTTTGCATCATGGTGAAGTACAAAAGATTACACCTAAGTTGACAGCTTACTCTCCAAACATTAGAATTTTAAAACACAGTGTAGTAAGTGCTGCATGATTTACATTATGAATTTTTATGGGTACTGAAGATTTTTCAATTTAATTTAAAGCCTTATCATTCATGCATGTTTCGAACAACTCAAGTCTCTTTTGAACAACTGTTTTGGGAAATTTTTCAAACAGCTATGAGAGTGAAGGGTTGCTGTAAACCAAACAACTCGCTCTGACATCAGAAGCGTTCCATCTTCACATTGAAAAATTATTTCTTTCATTCCACTTGTATTTTTGTTGCATTCGTGAACAGAAATAGCATCTGATGATTGAACAATTATTGCACTAAGAATTGCAAGCATTTGGGCAAGAAATAAAAAGAAAAATTTGGCACGGAAAGTGTTTGCAATGAAGAGTACAATTGGGCAGCTACAAGAATTTAATGAAGAAACTAGCCTTGTTAAGTGGGGGATTTTCGGATTCCATAAGTATGGAAATTTTTCTACTTCGTCAAATAGGTACATCTCCCTCCCGTCTTTCTATGTTAAAATATTACACACCATTTCTGATGCATTTGACAAAGCCAAGGCTGCCATTGGCTGGAATCCCTAGCAATTATTTCAGCTTACTAGGAAAAAGTTGTTTGCAGCCATTGATATGGCAACTGGATGGAAATTGTTATAAAGGATTGCTTAAAGGAAAAATTGCTCCAAATATGTGTACGTCTGATAAGGCCTTAAATGTTTCAAGTTCAGTTCGGGTTCTTTGACATTTAGTGAAGACAGTCATAAGCATCTCCTAAACAATCTCTCAACCTTCATCCCTTATGTTAAATCAGTTCATATTATTAAATTCTTTAAAAAAAAAAAAAAACTATTTTTTTATAAAAAAAATGCATGTATTCATTATACAAACCTTTAAAATAATAAAAAGATGCATTCTTTGACAATGTAATTCAGCATGTTTAAACAATACATTTAAATTACATTTCATAAATAATTTAAAATTTGAAAATAAAAGCACACTAACTGGTCAGAACGATTATCTACAACAGATACAGTCCCATTTCTGTGAGAAACAAGGAAGGAGGTTGATGAAAGAAAATCAAAATAGGTACAAGATGATTCATCTGATACATTATAAATCTGAAAATAAAATGAAATAATGATAATTAAAAACAAAATAATTTTAATAACTGAAACATTCCTAAGAATGAGGCAATCACAATTCATTTTATATAAATTTTGCAGATAACATAAAGTTAAACAAAATTTGTGATATGTTACACATTTTTTAATAACTTAACATACACTATACAAATTAAAAAACCTCATTAAACAACTTACTTCAATGAACTTTTCATGTTCAAGATCTCCACTACGCATAGTACCATCATAACTGGAAGTATACAGCATATTTGGTACATCTGGATTAAATTGTATATTGGTAATTCCTTGTAAATGAGGCTTGAATTCAAATGGAAGAGTATCTGAATTCTACAAAATACAAGTGGCTATGAACGTTTGGAAAAATTAACACACACACATGGATATCATCAGTTTGAGTACGTTCTTTAAATAAAAGAAACATTGAAGAATGCAAGCAATAGATTTTGGAAGAACAAAGTTGCTTCTAAGAAAAAACTGTTAACTGAAAATTTGTTCTCAAAAAGAATAAATATTTCTTAGATATAGTTCAGTGAGAGGTCACCATTTATATCAACTACATGAGATCAAAAGTTTAAAATTAATTAACCCCTTAAGCATTAATCACGAGTCTGACTCGTGTAAACTTATTTTTACTGTGTAAATCAATCACGAATCCTACTCGTCTAAACCTATTTTTAAATAATTATTTCAGGCACATAATTTATAAATAAGTAATCATTTCAAACTTTACAATTTATTCAAACAATTAAAACTACAAGGGGTTAATTAAAACTCAATATATTTTCAAAGCTTAACACATAATCTATTTAGTTAAAAAGATCTTAAATTTAAAAGCACATTACATACAACTAGGATTTGTTATTTAAATATATATGCATATACAATCGACTCTTGATAATTTGAAGTTGGAGGGACCAATGAAAAACTTCGAATTATCAGGAGGATAGAGAAAACTCCCAAAATACCCGAAGAGATTTTTTTCCAAACACATTTAAATTTGAAACTATGTAATAAAAAAACAATTGTACATATGTATAAAAATATTTTAAAGTAATTTTTAAAAAGTACACATATTATACAATATAAATATTTTTTAGAAATTAAAAGTACTGCATTAAAAGAATACATTCATACACAATTCTACACATCTCTTCTTCAATAGTGGACCATCCGTTCTGAACACATAGGTCATAGGTAGTAAGGCCACGTGTTAAATGAAATATATGGACAGTTGACAAGTGCGGCCAGTGTATTGTCCTTTGAAGAAGGAAAGCAATAAAAGTGTCTTTTTGATTGGGGAACAGGGAAATGCAAAGAGATGGCAGACAGATGGTCATCAAAGGGGACACGTGCAATGATAAGACAAAACATTGCTGCAGGATTGTTCATGACAGTGTGTGTTCGAAAGGTCAAGATTTTTTTAAGATAACTTCTAATAATTGCATGTTGTAGTCTGGCCAGCCACAGATTTTACTTAGAATTATTGAGAGGTCCGTATTATCGAAGGTTTGAATTATTGAGAGTCTAAAGTATATGCAATTTCAAAACTAATTTTTACAGTAAGCAAAAAAAAGCTTGATTTAAATTTATACGTAAAACTTGTATGATACTGTAATGATTTTAATGTAACCAAAAAGTTTACAGCAAGCTGTATACAACACAGAAAGATCTGGAAAGTTGCCCAAGTGGAACCCGACTGCATGAGAGCACATATGTTGATTACACACACAAGTGCACATTATGTGCTGTGCTCGATCTTATTGGACAGTGCAAATGACTCAATGGATGTATCTTTATTAGACTTCAGCAACATAGGAATGGATTTTTTTCTACAAAAAAAAAAAAAAAAAAAAAAAAACTATCACATTAAGATTTAGATAAAATTTAGAAAAAATTTTCATGTTATTTTGTGGCACAAGCTACATATTTTACTCAAGATTTCATCTGAAATTCTTGAAATTTTTTAAAAATATTGATTTTTAAGTACTTTATTATCTTTTTTAGTCCAAAATGTCAGATGTTTGTAATTATTTTAAAAAGGTTGAAAAAAGATTAAGCGCATTGAATTATTGCTGAAATACTAACTTGTAAAGGATCATCTACAAGTATCCTTCACAACCATTTTTTTAAAGGAAGATATCTGGAGTAGAAACATTCAAGTAAATTTGTAAAATTGTATACTTGTTAAGTGGCAAATAATTAATTTAATATTATTTATTATTTTGTTCACTTTTTAGCTTATAATCACGAATCAACTACATACAGCATTAATATTTTTCACTATAGTAATTTTTACTCATATTTCAAAGGAAAAAAAGAATACAAAATGGTAGCATCTTTGTGATTCTGGTTAAAACTGTGAGTGAATGCAAAACACATTCAAGGAGAACACAATTAAATGAAGGCAGCATAACTGCATTCATGTGTTTTAAGAAACATTCCCAATACAATTAGAAATAAAACAAAAAACATAAACAATCTTAACTCCGGATTCCCCAGTAGTTGACTGAAAATCAAGTCAGGAGATAAAGCATAAATGTTAAGTATAAATACACATTGAGCATCCTTTAAAAAAAGTACATGGATTGACAGAACTACAAAATAAATTGTTAGAAGTGAAATTTTTACAATACGGGATTTGTGAAAGTGATATGTATAATGCATTATATCTAATCTGAAATTACTATATGATGTATTGAAATGATTTGAAATATTGTAATAAAATAGGAAAATGAATATAATATGTAATAAAGTTACTATGGTAGAATCAATGAACCATTTCAGCTCTCCAATTAAGATGGTATGACTATATACAGAAATAAATGACTAGGTCAAGGCTACTTTTGTCAATAAGACCTACTTTGATACAATTTTTGCTTCAAAATGATAGAAGAAATTTTCTATCATTCAGATTGGATTTGTTAATGTGTGATTTTGTTCCACTGAAATGTCCTAAATGTTTCTGTTGAGGTTAGTAGATCATTGCCAAATTTAAGATTTTACACTTCTATTGTCCTGCATATATGGAAAAGTTTTCTGAATAAAATATCAACACCTTTTTATTCATTCAGTGAGCCTCTGGCAATAAACAGATAGCCAATACCAATAGTGTAAATTTACCACCACAACAATGATGTTCATGATTGATTGCTTAAAGGATTTTTGGCACCTTCCAACAAAATAATGTTGCACAATTTTATTTTTATTACTAATGGAAAGGAAAGAGGATAATCAATTAATTTTCAATTAAATCAAAATTGATTTAATTCCAAACTAGTTAAGTTTGCAATTAAGTACTCATTACTTCTTAAGTCTTTAACAGACCATATATTACAATCATCCACTGATTCTTTGGACTCACTATCCTAAATTAAAATATCATTTCCAAAAAACCGTCAATGGTCTTCAAACTTTCTTGACTCATAGAACTATAAGGTGTTTTCGGAGAACCTCATTTCAAGCATACTTAGTTGATCAACATGTTACAGGCAATTTAAAAAAAAGTATTGAATTAAAAATTTTAATGTACAGTAAACTATGGAGTATGATGTGTACCTATACTTTCAAGCTGCAGTTTTTAATTTTTTGGAATATTTGCTACATAACATGGCCCTCATTTTTTTTAAAAACGTATCTGTGCAATGCTCTTAATTTTTAAAGTCATTTAATCAAGGTATTCTCCCATGCTTTTGATAAAATAGAATACTTCTAGAACTACAATTTTTTAAGCTTATAAGGCAGGACATTACTTTTAAATAAATAGTATTATAATACATGTAGAAATCTAATTTTTTAATCTTTTTTTTTTAAATTTCTAAAGATATTATTTTTATATCCGACATATAACACACACCAGTAAATTTCGATCATATTTTTTGTGTTAAAAGTGTGTGTGTTCTATTCCAGATTTTATAATTTAAATACAATTTATTTTTTATCAATATTAATTTGGGATTCAAGTGTCTCCTATCCATGCATTATATTTAATAACAGGGATACATATGGTTGAACTTTTAAACACAAAAACTGTTGAAATCTCGGTTGATTCAAATTATCTATAGTCACATTTCATATTCTGTATTTAATTTATATTTAATATCTGTTCTCGATTAAATTTAGATTTTAATCTCAAATATGTTGTTATATCAATAATTTGTTCCCCTTCCTTCAATAAAGGTATATTTTCCACAAATGAAAAAAGGTACATTTCCCATTAGAAAGCAAAACACTGTACTAGCAAGTATAAAATTATTTCATGGAACCCGGGATAGTAAACAATACAATATTCCCAATAGATAGGAAGAAAAAATTATATAACACTAAGAGTTTTAAAAGTATTACAACATAAAATTATGTGTAAATAAAATTTAGTTTTAATGACACAATAGATCAGCATTAGATACTTGTGGTTATGCCAATTTTGTAGAGGAAGAAAATCTATTTTGCATTTGAATTTATAATTTTCTTATCTATTTTTTATTGATGTTACAATCTGTAGCAACACAAGAGTTATTGGCGGCTGACAACAAAATTTTGAACCCTAGTCAAGTGACGAAGATGACACTTGATCAAGCATCCAACACTCACAAATTTTCACAAAATCTCAATTTGTGAATCTAGAGCCTTGACAGATTAAACATACACACATCAGACTCCTTAAACAGTGCGTCTTGAGGGGCACAAGATTCCACAGAAACAATGCTTACCATTTGCTCATGAAGATTATAGTGAACAGAATGTACAAATGTATCAGCATTAAAAATAGATTATAACTCATTATTCAATATAACTAGTTTGGAATCTGAAAAATAGTTGATGATAAATGAGTATGCAACAATATTTTGTAAATTTGAGTACACTTATTTTCTTTATCTTCCTTCTCTGGGTTATCAAATTTGTTTCCATGAACCACATTATTGAGTGAAACAGAATGATTGCAATTACTCTCTTCAGAAAGCAGGATGACTATTCAAGACAAATTTCCACAAAATTATTTTGAAGTTTCAACAAACGATTTTTTCAAAAAGCTTTTTTATCAAATATAAGTACATGCAATTTTTATTACCAAAATTCAGTATAATTGACATCAATTCAGTATTATTGGCAGACTCTATATAAAGATTAACTCTTTTTATGGAGAAACATATAAACATTAAACAACCTTTATTATTGTACCATTTTTTCTAGTTATTTCATTTTTGTATAGGATATTTAAATAAAGAAAGATCAAACATAATATTGCCATTTAAAAACTACAAAAATAACACTTAATCAATAAAATTCTATTTTAAGACAACTGTATCTTAATAAGGGGGGAAAAGTCCAAGACATGAATTCTAATATTAACAGAACTTACCACATGCCAAAGACCAACAGCACCAAATTTATTTCCAACAGATACAATTATCTTTTCTTGCATTGGATGAATAGCCACTGCAGTAATTCTACCATTAACAACTCTTGCAACTCTAGACTCATCAATCTTCATACTTTTAAAATGAGATACATAGCTGAAAAAGTTTGAAGTACATAGAATTTTTTTTAAAAAAAAATGTGATGATACCAAAATTACACAAAGGAAATTAAATTAATTGCTTTCCTTCATGTTTTAAAAATATTATTTAATAATCAAAAGATTTGTAGAGAATTTCTTTTCATTTTATTCATATGTGTATTCTTTTTAAAAACTACATCTGATATAATTTCATATGTATGCCATACACAGCTCTTAAAGCTTCATTAACGAGAATAAAATATAAATTACAAAAAAAATTAATTTGCCTTTTCTCCAATTATTACTTTTAACAATTCTTAGCTTTTTTTTCAAAAGGTGTTTTTAGATACTGAATGAACAAGATGGTCTTTTTACCTCAATTTTTTATGGGATCTCTTCCCCCCCCCCTAATGCTCCTAGCAATGCACCCGTTTTCTTTCCACAAGAGAAAGAAAAAAAAATTTTAAATAAAAATATTGTTAATCCTTTTTATGTCATATTTTGATAACTCATACAAAGATGCCTCATACAATATTTAAATTTTATTTTAACTATGAATTACAAAATATTGTTGCAGATTCTGTAATTATGAAACATGTGGGCTGATGAGAAGTGTTGGCATTTTGTTTTAATTCTACCAATAAAACATTTCATATTTGAATAAGTTACTTGCAGAAACTTAAAGAGTATAAGAAACTGGATCTATGCAATTCTATAACATTGAGCATTGACTGATATATTCCATCATTAAAAGGGTGGATTTAAAAATGTAACAACCAATATGGAAGAATAAAAACAATTTCAAAAAGGTCTAATTTTTAAATATTTTGAATTATTTTAATGGAAATGCAAATAAGATATCAAGAAAAGAACAGTTCAATAAAGCAATAGAGTAAAATAAAAATTATATGGATATAGCTGAAGATACTGATGTATTATATCATTGACCCATTTTGTCAAATTGTAAGGCATTACCAAATGCTACAATAAGCAGCCAATACAACATACATAGGAAAACTACTCCTATGTATGTTCGAATGCAATAAGTTTGTTAATGTGTTTGAAAATAGTTATCTGTTTTATAAGTTGTACTGTTTTTGTGCATGTTGAAACACAATCTTGATTGTAGAAACAGTAGAACATTGTTTATCAGAATCAATTGGGACCGGACACTGTCGCGTGATCTGCGATTGTTCGGATAACCGAAAACAGAATGTGATCCGTGCAGTATATGAAACCGGAAATTATAAGAATATTGAAAATCATCACATGCGGGAAACGAGTTTGAAATAAAGGCAAAATAGATGCAAAATGTTGCAATTTTACCTTTATTGTGGAAAATAAACACTTATTTTTTGCTGTACCATTGAACACCTTCGTTGTTTTGCTGCAAGGTCTCGGATTCTCTAGAGCAGCAGTAGTTGACTAGGACAGCACTCTGATTGTTGTTCGTATCACTCCATAGTTGCCTCTAATGCAGAAAACGCACCAGCATTTGATGGACCCGTGCTACTTCCGTTGTTGTTGTCCTCGTCTTCATCTGTTTCATCGTCCACAGGGTCTTGCACAGAAGTTATAATCTCGTCATCATTTAGCATTTGAAATACACAGTCTTCTGCATCTCATGCCATCCAGGTTTCTACATCAACAAAACTCAGCAAAAGAGCATGTGTACACCCCGTCACTTGGAAACAAACTTACCTAATATTACACACAGATGTTTATCATATCACATAACTGAAATTCCCCAAATATCCCTCACCTTAGGTTTTCCTGTCACTTTTGGCCTCAGGCAAAACAACTGTTCAGCACTGCACTGTTTGAAAATGCATCTGGACTTTGGTCCGGATATTTGGCGCTCCGGATAAATGACATTCTACTGTACTCGAAAATAGTAACATTGTTTATTTTTTGAAATATCTTCTTGTATTTTGTTATTTTTTGCTATCTTTGTTGCAAAAAAATAATTACAATTTGGGATACATTTTCTATGGAAGAGAACTCAATGGAATATTTCCAAAAATATGGTCCAACATTAAAGTACTCAAAAGACTAAACGTTTAGCAAGATGGTGAAATAACAAGCATAGCAGTAGGACATGATATTTAGATTGTACTTCTGCAAATTTATGATGCAACATCTACATAAATAACAAAATATAGTATTTAATATAGGATAGTCCATTATTTCAAGTATACATGTTTTTTCTTTTAAATACAGTACTTAATTCTTTTAAATCTCAATCAATTTGTTTAACCATAGACTAATACAAAAGAAGCAAGCACAGAAGAGATGACAGCTTTTGGTTTAGTGAAACTGGTCAGCAGTATAAGTATATAACTACCTCAAGGGTTGACAAGCTTTTGGAGTGAAGAACCAAGTTGCAAGTGAAAAAGTTAACTACGGTATTAAAAAGCTATTTATATGCATACACCTGCACAGGAGAAAGGTGTAAGGGGTGAAGCCTCAAATGGTAGTCGCAATCAAGACTGTCTTGTTTTAACATTGTTTTTTTTCTTGTAATATTTAAATAGAGTTCAACATTAAGTAACATTTTCTATTCCTTCAAAAACTATCCCAGATACTTTTATTTCTGTGCCTCAATACAAGAAACATCGATTCAAATTATCATAATTAAAGTTTCAGGCTTAGTGAAAAAAGTTTGTACAAAATAATATCACAAGTATTTTACTCTGAAATTTCATGTTTACACTAATGATCAAAACTGACTTTTTGTTCTTGCAAAAATAGTTATTTCACACTCTTTAAGGATGTCACAAAAACAGAACGTTTTGTCATCATTTCTGTTGGAGCTTGATGTATATCTTCTGTACATTCATTCCGGAATTTATGCATACAATGTAGAATTATGAATTTATGTACCTGGAAATCACTTAAAGGAGTGTCTGTGCATAGCAGCATCTTTATCAATAAATTTGACCTTTACTGCTATAGAACTAATTCAAATAATTTCTCAATAAATGGTTAATAAATTGTTTATGGAAAACAATTTAATACAAAAGTTTTAAGCCAGTCAAATGTCTAATGAATATGTAAATTATTGTATTTATTCAAATCTAAGTCACACCTCAAATTTTCAACTCGTTTTTGTAAAAAATAGGTGTTAAGTGATTTATCAATATCTGATATTTACAAAAATTTAAATCGAGAGCTAATAAGAAGGAAATAATTAAGTTATTTTACTTGTATTAAAAAGTTTTAATCACATATATGAACCTGTACTTGCTCTAACCGATCAGTATTAAGTTCAATTCCCTCATCTACTGAATTTTTCCACCTTCGATTCTAAGCCGCATTTGATTTTCAGTAGCATTTACATTGGAAAATAAAGGGCGGCTCAGATTCGAATTAATACGGTAGGTAAATTTTTTCAATAAATAATCCTGAAGAAAAGGAATCAATTTTTGGTCTACATAAACATTTTTGATGATACACATAAACAGGAATCTGAAGAGCTGCAACAGTCTACACAAATAGCTAAATGCGGTGGTTTGCCAACCGAATTACCGAGTGTTCAACATGCTCATCTGAAAAAAGTAATTTGATAAAGAGACAACAAAATTTAAGAGAAATCAAAAATGGATTTGTTTCTAAAAATACTTAGAAAGCAAAAAAGAGAAACTATTCAGCATGAAGTTCAAAGTATTAATTTCAATAAAAATTTCAAGCAATCATTTGAGGATACACAATATTTTTTCTTTGTTTTTGCATTTGATGTGTAGATTTTTTGGATTATCAACATATGAATATCTTTGGTCCACAAATATAAATCATTCCTTAATATGCAGTCCCCCCCCCACACCATCTCTGAATTTGAGTCAAAAACAACCCTTTTCAATTCTTTATAAATTTTCTTCTTATAATCTAGCCAAAAACATAATGAAATTAAAATTCTAGATTTTAAAAAAGTTTAACATGTTAAAACCAAATAGTTGTGACTGTAAGATACCCGATGTTCCAGTTTCTTGCATGAATGAATTTAAAAAATCCTGCTTTTAAATTCCACTAAGGAAATTGATGCTGCTATAAACTGTTGATGACAGCAACGTCAATGAAAAGGTAAAAGAGGAGTTAAGAAAAAAATTCACCAAAAATAAATGGAATATGCTTATAACTCTTTATGAATATCAGCAAATTTCCCTAAAATTTTTTTGAGCAACGTGATTAATGAAGTGGATATGCATATGGAACAAACTTTCAAAGTAATAAACAAGATGTTAAAAATTAGATTGGTTCTGGCATATAGTGTCAATTAGTTACATTTAGAGCTTACACTTTAGCTACCTGCAACATAAATAAACAGAAAAACACAAAAAGCACTCTCTCTGCTTTGTGACTTAAATGATTATACCACATGTCTAATGTAAATATAAGGAAAATGTAAATAAAATTTATATATTTCTTACTCCTTAAATGGTTTTGCTGAACCTTTGAAATCAATATCCTTAAAATGATGGACAAAATCATCATAATCATCCAAAGTTATTGCATCTTTAAAAGACAAGACTGGTTCAAGTTTTACTTCCTAAAGTAAATAAAAATTATTAATTGATCAAATGTATGTATTCAAAAAATATTTCTTTTACAGTACTGTCAAAAATAAGCAACAAATATAAGGGAAACAATTACACAAGATTTTCTTTAAAATGTAATAAAAATCAATATGAAATATCATGAATATTTCCCTTTTCATGATTTTTTAAGTACAAATTATTTAGCACTCAAATACATTTAAATGAATTAAAAATATAACACAAATAGATAAAAATAAAATAACATACAAATAGGTTGTAAAGGGCTATCTTGTGAGGCTTCCCACTTCTAACTTGAAATTAAATTTTGATTTTAACTGACACTTTCTTACAAAGAATATATGTTACATTAATGAGGGTGGTTATATAAAGCAAACTGAAATAGAGTTAGTAATAAGGATGAATCGATGCAAGTTAAACAATGTTATGAAACTTGTTTCTGTTGATTCAAATTCTTCCTTAACGAAAAAGGTTGTAAGATTTCCCAATACAAAATATAGTGGAAACATCAGAGATTATAATGTTTCAGTTGAAGTGTGTGCGTTCATGCCCCCCCGCCCAACTAAGTAATGTTTCATTCTTATAATTAGTCTACATGCATTCATTTTCTCACCCTAAACTAAAACTAACTGATAAATAAACTCATCTTGGTTATTTTTGAGAAGGATACAACACATACATCCATGTTAAGTTTGAACAAAGATTTTTCATGTATAAAATCCCTGAGCAACCCACAATGACTTTGAAGTTACCATAACAGAGTTAATTACTTACTTGTTACAATATTTATATACATAGAATAATTTGTCATAATTCAAAACACTATATAGCAAATCTTTACTTTTTTAAAAAAAATTGTAATTTTTTTTTTTAAATAAAAAATAATTTTAATTTTTTTTTTAATAATTTTTTTTGTAATTAGTTGTCTAAAAACTTAAACCTACATTGAAATTATCTGATGATTTCAGCAGTCACACATTTAATAATTCTTAATTTTTGTTTCTTGCTCTTCCTCAAGGAAATACCCTGAAAAATTAAAATTAATGGGCCTGAATAAAAGTCTACTAGCTTAGAGCTTTATCTTTAACGAACAAATAAAATTTCCCTCTACATTATAAGAACATTAAATATTCAAGATTTTTATAATGCTCCAGAAATTTATAAGTATTTAAAGACTTTTTTTGGGAGGGGGGGAATCAGTAGCACAAATATCTTTTACAAAGAATTATAAAATTTTGAAAATCACATATTTAAAAGCTTAAATAATAACTTCTCAACTTGATAATATTCTAATCTTAATATTTTGAGCCATTTAACATCTGTACAATACATTTCATTGAAATATTAATAATTTTGTTTGTAATATATAAAATATTAAAGTGAAAAAAAATAACTAAAATAATGTAAAGAAATTGAAAATAATTTGAGTTTCGCCTTAATGTATATTTAAAAAAAAAAAAAAAAAACGTACAAAAAGTAACCCGTATTATAAATTTAAATTGAATACAAAGTTATAAAAAAAATGTTTTATGAAACTTTTTCCTTTTTTGAACATTATATTTAAAATTTTAAATGACATTTAAAATTTTGTGTACATTTAATGCATGAATTAACTAATTAAAACCTGATCTGTTGAAGAAACAAGATTTGGAAATGGACTCAAAAGCTATATTTTCCTCACAAGAGAAAAAGAGAAAATTTCACAACACTCCCCCCCCCCCAAAGTTACTGGCTCATTTCAGCCTTTTCAGGATAAAAAAATTTCAGTAAATTACTTTTATTGCCATAACAAAATCATACTTAAGCAATTATTTGTAAATACTTAAGTAAATATTTTCAAATGACTATCTTCAAATTTGATAATGTTCTGTGTATACATTTTTCCTAACTTTTCAATATTAATATTGACTTTAATTTTATAAAAATAACTTAAAATATAGCTTTTAATGCCTCAATGTTAATTTCAAATGTTTTTCTGAACTTATTTTCGATAAATAAAATCAACCATTTTGGAATAAATCTTTATTAAAATCAGGACAAGAAAATGATCCTTTTCTTCATCAGAATGAAAATAAATAATTTAAAATAATTATAATTTGATAAGTTATTCGCACAATTTGTAAACGAATAAACATCTTTAAAAAAGCATGTTTTTTTATGCTGAAAAGAATACAACAAAAATTTTACATATTGACTGCATTTTCATAATTTCAAATATTTGACAAACATGTAAAGTAATATAACAGGTACTTAAAGGATTTTTTTGGAAAAACTAGAAAGAACTTATTCAGAAAATCAATCAGATACCATAATACAGAACAAGATTTTTAAAAAAAGATATTCCTTTAAGGCAGGGGTGGTCAACCTTTTTTGGGAAGAGTACCACTATTTGATAAAAAAGAATAATTATGCGTGATGCTTCCAACTTTTCCAAAAACTATAGAAAAGTGAGAAAATGTTACTTATAAGCTTATTATGGGATTTTTACACAAATAGCACATTTTTTTATGTAAGTCTATGTAATCAAAATTTAAAAATATAACAATTACGACAAAAGTACAAACAGGTGTTATTGTTAATAAACTTTTACAAGTTCAATCATTTAGGTTAGGTATAAAATAAAAATGACTAACTTGAATAATTTAATTTAAAATAATTATTCAATGCTCAGTACATGCTTAATAAGGATTTTGAATTACTACTTTTTTTCACCATATCAGGATTAGTATTTGCAGATGATAACAAAATTAGGTTATTACAGGTGCACATTTGCTAGTTTTAAGTGATATTTATTTTATTATGTTCACAGTAGAAAACATTTATTCACATGCATATTTTGATCCAAATTTTGAGATTTTTTTTGTCTCAGACAACCCCAATAAAACAAATCCAATAAAGTTGTAAAAAATGGTTATTTATTATCGTCTCAAAATTTTTTAATTATTCAGCAAGTCTTCACATGCCACTACTACAATTCCATAGCACTACACTGTAGCATGCGTTATCCATCCCTGCATTACGGCTACTAACAACACTACTCTCCCAACTTCAATATTTTAATAAAATGATGACTACAAGCCTCAACAAATTTAATGTGCATCAGCCTCTAGACATGACAGGTCTTTAATGGTAGTAAGACCCAAATTCATGACTCAAGAGGTACACTACTGGCCCCGAATTTGACTATGCTCACCAAGGAAACACTTCATGGTTTGGTAAAAAATTACCTTGAGTTCTTTTTCAGCTTCAGCTACTGCTCTTGCTGCCATGGCTTCCTCAGACATGTCGATATCTATCTTTGCCAATCGAAGACTCTTGCGAGTGGGCAGTTGTTGAGCTTGAACAGCTTTGGGACTAAAATTAAAAAATCAATATTAAGACAGTTATATATAAATAATATTATATATATATATATAAATAAGTATTGATTTATGAAAATGATGTGTTAACTGTTGCTGAAACAAAACAATCGTGATTTATTTACAAGGTCCTTGAGGTGGGGAGGGGGTATTTAGTATAAGATGTTTGAAGGAGGGGGGAGGGTCCTCAGATCTGGACCCTCCTCAAAGCCCTTGATTTTTTTGATTGATTATAACCTTATGTATATAGTATGCAAAATTTAATTATTTTTAATTAATAATTTTATTAATTAAAAATACTCAACTACTGCTGCTCAAGAAAATCAGATCAACTACTGCTGCTCAAGAAAATCAGAGACCTTGCAGCGGAAAAATGAAGGTGTACAACGGTAATGCAAAAAATAAGTGATTATTTTCCACAATGAAGGTAAAATTGTGATATTTTGCACCTATTTGGCTTTTTCTTCAAGCACGCTTCCCACATGTGATGATTTTCAATATTTGTATAGTGTCGCAATATCATATACACCATGGATCGCATTCGGTTTTGAGTTATCCGGACAATCGCGTATCCAAACGGTGTCCAGTCCCAATTGATTTGGATAAACAACGTTCTACTGTATATCTTGATGAAAGACGGATTCTCAAACACTGGAAGAAAGTTGTCTTCAGCAATTTTGCCAGAATAGTGCTAAATGCTTATATAATATATTCGTAAAATTGTACGGATAAAAAATTAATTAAACTGCAATTTTCTTCTAACATTATTGATGCTATAGAGGAGGAATGATTTGCAAGCAAAAATACTGCAGGAAGACTAACAATAGGTAAAAAGTTTTCTATAGAAAAATTGCCTGCGTAAAACTTGCGACAGTGCGAGATATACAGTAAAAAAAGGAATCCATGAAATTTGTGCAGCAAAACATTTTTGCAATAAGTGAGAATAAAAAATATTTTTGTTGGACAAAATTACTTGTTACATAATAATTAGAATTAATTAAAAGCATTTTTACTATATTCCAAAAAAATATATAATAATTACACATTTCATTCCACACTTTTAGCATATACATAAACTATATAGCATTCTTGTGTATTAAGAAAATTCTTCAGCACTCAAATGGGTAAATGATGTGTTTTGATGATTTATTTTCAATAAGATATTGCACAATAAACATATGTATGTAACTGTTGTCGCAACTTTTAATACATTAATATCTCTTGAAATAACATTTACCATATTCTACTTAAATTTTATGAGTTCATTTCATTATTTAACCAAGAATCAAGCCTAGAGAATTTGTAACATGCAGGTTTATATAATCTATAACTATATAAACAAAATCACTTTATAAAATAATAAAGACAAATTTTATGGGGTATAAAATATTACAAGAAAACCAACACACACATTATTTTATTCAGAATAAATTTAATTAAGGCAAGTTTATAATACACAAAAACACTGTTCTAATAAATTAAATGATATTACTAAAAAAATCTGCCATTAAAAAAATAAGTTAAGTCCAGTCTATAAAATATTAATAATACAGATCATTTCACTTAGTCATTTTCAAATATTTCATGTAAAATTTTACATAAATAAATTCTTGGGAATTATGGATAAATTATGCTTACACTTTAATCTTTTTTGGTTTTCGAGGCTTCAGACTTCTGACAGCTTCTTTAAATTCTTCCTTCACCTATGTAAATAACATTCGAGATAAAATAAATATATTATAAGGGGAAAAAAAGTTATATTTTAAGCAGATTAAATACAGCAGCATTAGCAATTATAAATTTCAAAAAGTTAACAGTGTTACTTATTTGGGAATTGAGATAAATAATAAAAATGAGCTGTCACCAGAAATTTATAAAAGAATCATTGCTGTAAAATGTTTTTATGCCTTGAAGAGTTATTCAAAATCCAGTTTTCTCAAATTAAGAACTAAATTGTTTCTTTACAAAAGTCTTAAAAGATCAGTCCTCACTTATGCATCACAAACTTGGCCATTGACTTTACGTGATGAAGAAGCTTTGGGAATTTTCGAGAGAAAGATCTTACGCTGCTTTCTTAGTGATATCCAAGTGAATGGATCATAGAGACGATCTAACTTAGAACTCTACAAAATTTACAAACAACCTGATATTATAAAATTTTCAAATTACAGAGACTTAAATGGGCTGGTTATCTGGGTACAATGAATGAAGATCGTTGCTACAAGAAAATCTTTCAGGAAAAGCCCAGGGGAAGTAGATCTCGGGGCAGACCCCTATTAAAATGGATTGACTGTGTTGAAAAAGACCTAAATATTTTAAAGGTCAAAAACTGGAAAACAGTTGCCAAAAGTAGGGATGCCTGGAAAAAACTTCTGGAGAAGGGCCTACCCAAGGCTGTCAAGCCATTGAAGAAGAAATACAGCAGTTTCCTTTTCCTACTTTAGAGGGCAATGTGCTACTTCCCACTTTATTTTTCAAGGGAAAAAAATACTCTCCCTTCCCTTCCTCATCTTGCCATTAAGACAACTGGAAACATTTTCTACCAGCAGTTGAGAATGCATTGTCTAAAACATTTTATGACAGGTCATTCTTTTACTGTTAAAAATAATTCAACTGAACTGTGACATTTTATTAGGATCTTGAATAAGTTTTTGCTGTTTTTTTGACAAAATAAATGTTTTTTTTTTAAATATAAGGTAAAAACATATTTTACTGAATGTATTGCCCATTATTAAAGACCACTTTCAGGCATAATATGAATTTGATGCTAGAAAAATGATGTCTTTGGAGGCTACCTAAGAATCAACTCATTTTTTTGGAATCTCCTTTACAATGGAAGCACTGCTTAGCCAGGCCACCATCAAACAGAATAAATGATAACACTAGGTAACATCAAATATGTTTCGGGCTCAAAAATGGTTTATTATGAAGTATTTTAGCCCACTAAACACGAAAGTCAACATAAAACTTCAGATTAGCTTGTTTACAAGGATTAGAACTCCTCCTTACTCATAGATGGCTGTATTTTCATTCATCTTTACTTTCTGTGTATAGCCATTTAAGCGGGTAGATAGAAGCACTTGCTTCAGGATCGATTTTTAACTTCTACAAAAGGCGTGTAACAGCGCCACCTCTGCAGGTGTGTTTTGAGTGTAACTTAGAGCATCAGTAGAACAAAGAACAGAAAATAGTGCATGATTTAAGTAACGATTCTCCACACACTAAATCGAGGAGGTCACTCGATTTAGTCTGTGGAGAAAAGAAGAAGACAGAACTTCTGTCATCCAGACTGAAGCAATGGAATCTACTCCTACAAAGCGTCAATGTCACAGACAGAGTACAGAAATTGTGAAAAAAATCTTCTTCATTTCTTTGAGAAGAACACATGGTTGCATGTATCGATGTCAATGGCTTCATGAATTTCATGAACATCAGTTATGATCCAAATAACTGGAGGTTGTTTATAGACTCTTCCAAGCTTAGTTTGAAAGCAGTAGTACTACACAACTGCAGCCTTCTTCCTTCCATTCACATGAAGGAAACTTATGCAAATGTGAAATTACTTCTAGAGTTAATAAAATACGAGGATCATAAATGACAGATCTGTGGTGACTTGAAAGTCATTGCTTTACTCATGGGAATGTAATTAGTCTATACCAAGCACTGCTGTTTTCTGTGTTTGTGGGACAGCAGAGAATGCACTACATACAAGACAAATGGCTGTCCAGGAATCTAAAATCAGGTTAGAGAAATGTCCCAAATGATCCTCTTGTAAACACAAATGACCTCTCTGCACATTAAGCTGCGATTATTGAAGAATTTTGTGAAATCCATTAACAAGGGATGAAAAGGCTTTCCAATACCTTGGATCGTTGACCCTCAAATACGAAAAATCATGAAGGACCTCACATTTGATCAAATTCTCGAAAGAAAAGAGAAAGCAGCCTGGGAAGCCTTTAAAAGTGTGGTACGAGGATTTCTAGATGGTAAAAAAAGATGAGAACAATCTACAGTTGATGAAAGAACTCCTATAAAAGTTCTATGACCAAGGATGCAATACATCTCTTAAGATACATTTTTTACATTCCTATCTTGATTTTTCTCTAAAAACTGAAGAGCTGTAAGCGATGAACACGGTGTAAGGTTTCATCAAGATATCGCAACAATGGAACGTAGATATCAGGATCGTTGGGTTGAGTCGATGCTTGCAGAATACTGCTGGACAGTTCTAAGGAATATTCAGGTTTCGACATACAAAAGGCAATTCAAAAGAAAATGTTCACAGGAAATAAACTAAAAAAATACTGATTTCTGATATGAACACTGTTTTCTTGAAACTTGTCTTATTGTATTATATTTGTTAGTAATGTTTAGTCCTTCAAATTTACCCATAAATTAATGTATGGGCCATTGTATATCTTACAAACAAGAGCTAATAAATATATTTCATTTTCATTTACATATTCATTTTTTTAATCCAAAATTAGTAGGAATGGGCTATTTAAAACTAGGAAACAGACAATAAGCCTTTTTTGTTGCCTAGTGTAATTGGTAGGGGCTATGTTTAATGAATATGGCATGTGGGGTAGAACTTCCTATCTAAGCATTTTGAGGGAGGTTTTCACTGGTTTTGCAACATGTGGCTGGGCATTGCCAAGTAACAAAATCACTTTATTGCATCTCTGCTCATATAGCGGTCGCTTTTCCATTCGATTCGATTCAAATACACCAATTGAAGTTCATAGCTATTTCTCTTGATAGTCCCACTGCTGCCACACATTAGCATTTTTTTCAATGTATAATAATCATAGTTATAACATTTAAAATATATAGATTTTTCAATGCCATTATTAATAATTAAAGAAAAAATAGAGGATCTTTGTTATAATAAATAAAGTTATACAATTTTTTACTTAATATCTAAGTTTCTTACAACATGCAACTTTCAAAATACAGTTTAGAAATAAACTTTTTAAACCAAATATAAATGATTATATACTATTATAGTAAAAAATATACACATCTTTAACTTTATTTTAAAAAATACCATTTTAATTACCACAAACTACTCTCTTAACAACATGCAAATATAAATATAGATCTTTTCTTTATTTTCCTACTTTTTTAAAATTTTGAATCAACTCTAGTTTTCAATTAAATAAAAAATATTACCTCAGTCATTCTTAAAGATTCTAAAAATGCTATCTGCTCCTCTCTATTCTTCTGTATCATTTTCTCATATTCACTTAGTTTACTTGGCTAGATTAAAAAGAATATATAATCAACATTTTAACGTATTACAAAAAAAATCTTCTGGTTTAACAAGATATTAATAGTTTAAAATAAATAAATCATCTTTAATATATTGATGATTGTATTATACACCTTAGACAAATATTTATTAAACATGATTTTATATTTGTTCTGAGTAGTAAATATTTTATTTTAAATTAGGCCACATTTGATTTAAATTTGTACTCGTGTCACATTTTGAAGCTGTATGAGGGTTGACTTTCATCCGGTATCGTAGTTAGTGACGCTGATTGCTATGCCATAGAGCCCTGAGTTCAAATATCAGAGAAGGCATGGATATTTGTGAATGTAGAGTGCCTGTGCAGCATGGGGGCACTCTAAATATCTGTTGAGCTGCAAGTCCTCTTGAGAGGTTGGAGGAAGGGGGAAAGAGGTGGTATGCCCCTGATTGCTCCCCAGGGTTGTTCTTCGAATTTAAAGTGGAACTGTGCCCAATTGTACTGTCACCTGCATGGTGTGCAAAGCTGCAGCTAACAACAGATGTAAAAACCAGCCCTTTGCCACGATAAACTTCATGGGCCTCAATCCAACAAAATCAACGATCAAGTGGCAACTACATGAGGGTTATCAGTGATGGACTTTGTCAAAATTTCAGTCAAGTAATGAGGGTACATGAAGTAGCATCTCCACTTCAAAGCTCTCACACCATATCAATACAAAGACTCTAAGCTTCAACAAATTAGACAAGAATCAGCTCTTCTATAAAGCTGGTCTTCAGTAGCACAATCATAAACTCAAGTCAACAATGCAGATGACCGTGATTACTTGGCTGCAACAAAGTAATCGTAAAAGAAACAGATTGGATCCTATTTTGGTGACAAAAATTATTTGGGATCAGAAGTAGCAAAATGTCTACCAAAATGGCAATCATAACTTTACGAAACAATATACATAAAACGAAAGAGTAAAATTTAATCATTTTCTGTTCCCACCTAAGGAAACAGGCTATCCAAAAATTTATTTTGATCTTTTCTACATTAAACCAGAATTTTCATCAAGAAAAATGAAATGAATTTTGAAAATTTAATTTTTTATTCGAAATTGTAATTATAATCAAAAAGGAGAAAATCTATAATTTTTGCAATACATTTCATAGTGGTAAAACCAGACAAAAATTCCATTTTGTTCTTTTTAACTATTGTCAGAAAGGAGAAAATCAGCAAGCTCTAATATGAAAGGTCAGTGTTCCCCATTTCTTTTCATTGTACTTTTTTGGCAAAAGAATTTTTCAAACATTATTTTATGTTATGTTTTTTTTTATATCAGCAACTATGTTGTCATTGAAATTCAAACATGACACCATCTTGGCATAATTACTGAAGCATTACTATTTCCATTAAAATTGTTTATGTTTAAAAAACCTATGTCAATTTGATAAGATTGAGTAATTTAATTTTAATTAAAAATTTCTGAATATTTCAAAAGTTCTTCTTTGAAAGAAAGACTATCTTCTTTCCCCAAATTAAATTATCGATCTTTCCCCCAAACACCATTTTTCTGGAATGCTCTAATCATTATTCAAAGATCATGTTTTCAACAATGGCTTAGTTTAAGGCTGTTTTCGTCAGCTTTAGCTTAAGGATGAACTCAACGTGGAGCACATTTTCATACAGAAACATGTCTCAATTATCATGCAAAATTGCAATGTTGAAATTTGCACATCTGTTTATAATAGAGCGTTTTCAAAATATTCCATAAATACTTATTTTTTTCATTTTAACACACAGAGGGATAGCTGAATTAATCAATAAAAAAAAATAAAAAAAACAGAAGTAAAATAGGAAACATTTTATGCCAGAAAAAATGGATCACCCCAGATAAAAAAAAATTAAGTATGATAAAATAAGCTGCTCTCTATAGAATAACAAAGCCAGAATACAATATTAAAGTTTTAATTCTCTTATACCTGAAAAAATATTCTAAACAGGGTCTTATTCTTTACATTAAGCAAAGACAGTCTTAATCTTTTTAAATGAAATCTGGATCAGGAATTTGATTTTTTTCATAGTGAAAAATAAAAATTTTGAAATCTGTTTTAATCTTGTTAAATAAAACATTTAAACTATTTTGAAATTGACTAATCAAAACAGCTTTTTATAATTATTTAACATATTACAAGTCACTACTTTTTGATTCACATAACATGCATTAAAAACATTAGTAAAATTGATCAATTAAAATAGGTGTCTTCAACCCGTGGACCACAAATGACCTGTTGATGGCATTTTTGTATCCCCATCATTAAAATTTAAAGGAACTTCAAAAAAAATATAATAAATTGCATTGTCTGTTTTTTGTTATAAAAAACGCCATTTTTTCTGTTATTCTTGATATTTAAAACATTTCACTGACAAGTTTGATATTAATTCAAAATAAAATTCTCAGTAAATGACGAAATTTACAAAAATTTTACTGTACCCTAAATAATTTTAAATATAAAAAATAGGACTATGCATGAAACCTCAGAAATTTTCGGAAAAAAGGTGGACACTTATTTTTAACAGGTTTGCAAAGTATTTTAATCTGCCTTCCATTTAACTTTTTAGAAATCAATATATATACAAGTATATATACAAATGTATAGCACCATATTTTCCCTTAGAATTAGTTGCAGTCTTGTAAAACAAACCTCCCTTCTTTAAATAAATTTCCTGATTACCATTTTTTTTTTTTTTTTTTACAGTCATATGACTTATGGATCCCTGTGAATTTATTGATGTGGCCTGCAGATCATTGTAAATTTATTAATTTGGCCCCCGAGCATATCTTATGAGTGATAAATATTAACAATGAAAATTTTAAATTTTGCTTTATTATTGATGTATTTATTTCATACTATAAATATTATTTTACACACTAATTTACTTGTATACAAATACATCAGTTCTTAAAATGTTTATATTTTAGAATAAAATGAAACAATGTAAACAAAATACCTAAAACAGGATAAGCTATACAATAAAAATCATTTAACATGAAACTAAGAAGACAGAAACACTTTTTCATAATAAAAAATTTTGTGTTAAAAGTTATTGAATAAAAAAAAAAGCCCATATATTCAACAAAATTCAGTTTATTATAGTACATTTTATTTACATAGATGTGCAAGTATTAAAAAAAATTAAAGAAATGAAATGAAAACATTTGTAAGAACTTAAAGAAACTTCAGAAATTTTTTTTTTAGAAAAATGAAACCTCTATTAAGTTTTTGAGAAATAATCCGATATTTTTCTTTTTAATAGTCCTTTTAGCAATAAATTGTTCAATGTCATCCATTTTTTCCTTTATCTCACTGTTAATATGTGGCTCTTAAATAACCATGCATATTTTTTATAATATTCTTCTCATTTTGAATGACATGAGAACACAAGCGGCATTTAATTTTTGTGATCGAAATCTGCACGAATGATATTTTTTGGGATTTGAACAAACTTCAAAGTGTCTTGGTCTGTCATAATTGAGGGTGTACATACAATATCATTTACTGCAATGAATTCTTCCGATGATACAGTAGGACAGTTTGATCAGGTTAGTGTTTTCCATTCAGTCCCAGAAGGAAAATCTGTTCGTGTTAAGGTATTTTAGTTTTGTGTTAAGATGGAGAAAAAATTTAAAAAATACATGAAAATACATAGTAGTTTGTCAAGACCTTGTATTATTTCATGTTAACAATATTTTGTCTATAGTTGCATTAAACGTATTTCACTGAATTTACTTTAAAATTTGAAGTATTTTTTTGTATTCTGTAAATAATATGCATGATAGACATAATTTATATTCATAATATCAAAATTTAAATATGATAAAGATATACAAAAATGATTCCATTAATTCATCAATACTGAATTTTATAGTAAAATCTATTTAAAGAAAGTAATACTTTAATATCTTCTTTATCCTCCTCCTCTTTAATCTTTTTGACTTCATCCTAAAAATTACATTCATAATGAAAATAACCAGCACTTAAAGTACAAATCATTTTTAAAAAGTATAGCACTTAAAATACAAATAATTTTTAAAAAATACATCAACTCAAAATTGACATAATCAATATAATGAAAAAAGTTATAAAAATAAATTCTTCTTAAATAAATTTATCTTTAATGTGTATAACAAATTAGTTTTAAAATAACCTATTAGCAATAAGTTATGTTGCAACTTAATTATTTACTACACAATACATAAAAAATAAAATGCACAAATGAAATTATGAGTTAACTCTTTTAAGAGCATGAAACAAAAATATTCAATCCTACTTTATGCTCATGAACAAGAAACCCATATTTTGGTACTTTTCCATTTCGCCAGTGCAGGCAATTAAGTCACCAAAAATGATACAACCGATCCCAAAACACATTATTCCCAATGGTAACCTTTTACCACCACATTTTCAAAACAAGTAGTGGTCTTTCCTTATCAGTAATGTATTTTTCATAATACATCAAAAATGGATGAAAAACCAAGAACTATTACTTATTAACATTTTTTAAGTGTACGCCACCTGGTGGGGAGCTGCAACAAGGAGGATAACACAAAAACCTTTTCCACAAAAAATTACATCATGTGTGTTGTCGCCAATAACGCCAATTTGGCAAGATTTGTGCCAGCGAAATGGAAAGTACCCATTTTTAGTTCTGCAATTACTTTTTCCACAGCTATAATTTTTTCTTTGATTTCTGTACATTTTTTTTAAAACTAGCATCATAAAATTAATAGGAGAGAGTTTTGTTCAATATATTTTTGTGAAATTAGCCAATCCAAAAATAATGAATGTCTTTGGCTAAAGTGAAGAATAGGTGGCCCCTTGGATTTGGTGATGTTTATCTAGATGCCAGAAAGAATTCGGCTCTTCGTTATTTCAGCTTCAATTCATTACTCTCAGAACACCTATCAATACAAATAGGTAGTTCGGTGACTGATTCTGACTGCTAAAAAATTAGCTTCACCAAGGGGTCACCTATTCTACACTTTATAACCAATGGTTTTTTTTTCTGAACAAGCATATCTTAATAGTGGAGACAAGAAAATAAAATAATTTATAAAAGAGATACTTTAGATAAAACATTAAGAAAATCTATATAAGTACCTCAGCTTCTTTATACACATTTTTCCGCTTCATTTTGCTCTGAAAAGAAAATTCATATTTAAAATTTTACTTTACTTTAAATATTTTTAAAAAATGCAGGAACTTGCATATTTGCAACTGTATTTGTGACATTAGATTAAACCATTATATTATTATGGTTGCCAATTCAGCATATACGATGAATGCAAAATTGGGGTAGCCAACGTGGCAAGTTACCATGCCATTATTGCAATAGCACATAAGTATCAATATGCATTTTAATTTCTTGGTAATTTAACAAAGAGCTAGGTAAATAAAAAATTTCAGTTTGCAAATGTTACATGATAGATTATTTTAGTCTCTATCAAATCAATTAGTATTTCATTCCCTTCTTGGTCGGTGTCACATTTCATACAATCAGCATTTTCATGCCTGTACAGTCAGTGTCACATGGCATGCAATGAAATGAAAAATTTCATGCTAGAAACTGAATTTGTCACTATTTACATATCTGCTTAAATTACACATTTTTTTTTCCATTTCTAAATATTACTGTGAGATGCAGCAACAAATATTACTTTCTTCCCAATTATTGCAGTGAGATTTTCCAACTTGAAATAAAAAACCATTCAAGATGTTTTTTATATTCATCCCCAAAATTTTATTTGGCAAAAAATCATCTCCAATAAATGACTTCAGTTTTGTGGTAAATGTGGTTTTATGACCATATAAAAAAAATGCAGATTGTTAAGCTGTTTTAACAATAAATTACCATTTCCAAATAATTTTTATATATATATAATTTACTATTCCAAAACATTTTTAAGCCAAAAATTTTATTAATCATTTTTATGTCCATATTTATCTTAAAAATCTAAAAAAGAAGCGGATTTAATATATATCTATTTAATTAAGAGTATATTTTATTAAAATCTGAAACATAGGTGCATTGTAGAGGAAAATGGAGATCATTGAACAGGATATCACATATTTTACCATTAGTAGGTCATGCAAAACACTGCTTACTGATAAAAATATTTTGCATTTTTTAATTCAGTATAGAACAGATATTAAGTTTCCGCAATAAAAAATTCATTGTTTTTGTGAGAGAAGTTTTTTTTAAAAAAACAACAACAATGGGGTTAATCAAACAATATATTTTCCCATAATTGTTCTACTTTTTTTTTTCAGGATAATCAATTAAAAAGACTATATTATTAAAATTCATTTCACATTTAAAATATTATGTTCATTTTCAACACCAAAACTTGTGTTATAATTCTTTATGCTGAGATGCAAATGATTCAACATATGCAAATAATAAAATAAAATAATTTCATCCCGAGTATTAAAACAAAATAAAAGAAAATTAGGACATTAATACCTTATTAAATTTAGTCTCTGATTCCATCTGCAAAAGAAAAATAAATTTGTCAGAAATGCATTATAATAGACAATATTAATGTAAAAATTAATCACAGAATAGGACTCCATACAAACAAACAAAAAATTTATCGAACAAAATTCCAAAAACATCTTTAAAGAAAACAATAAAAAATTTTCAAATAATTTTAAGAAAATGTACCAAAAAATACTGCATAATCTCAACAATATACTTTTTTTTTATTTTCTGCATAATCTCAACAATATACTAACTATATCTGATGCTACATTTTTTTTTGGTAAAATGTAGTTCCCGAAAAAAACTTGAGGACAGATATTATAACAGAACAAGAACTTTGCTAGTACAATTGTGAACAATGAAACTGTGGTAATAAAAATTATAAAAAAAAGTTTTGACACAAAAAAAAGTGCTTCAGAAATAATATTCTGAAAATCTCAGGCTTTGCTTGGCTGCTGAAAGGGTATAGTGGCCGGAAATATCATATGTAGAAAGAAGCATGCTTTTTCAATAGGAGGAACTCATTAAGAATTACCTTGGCAAGAAACTTGGTGACAAAAAATCGATATCCATACAAAAATCTAGAAGGTTCTATGATAGTTATTTCATGAGAAAATTTCAGATGCTATCAGAAAGTTCTTTTAAGCCTAAATAACAATGCAGAGAACTGAAGTCAAACATTTGATAGAGACTGAGCATTTCATTAGTCTTATGCAAAAATAATTGCTGATTTGAAATGATGAGAGAGAGAGTTGTATATTAGAACTATTCAACAATAACAAGTTCACACAGATTTCAACATCAACAAATACTCCGAGATTAAATTTTAAAGCACTTTTTAGAAAATCTGTTTAAGTTTTACCCCATATTTGTAAGGTACAAGCCTTCTTTTCAATTTTTTAATGGTTATTAATTTTTAATAAGTAAAATAACTATAATTCATAAAAGCATTTAAAAACAAACCTTTGTTTTAGAATTAAAATATTCTTCCTCAAAATTGTCCTCTTTCACTAGCCGCTTTTGAAAAACGTGACCAAGAGGGAATGACAGCATTTCACAGGTAGTAATGTCACATAAAGGTATTCTATTCCTACAAATCAAAGACGTATAAAAAATTTTACACAAAAATTATTCGCATTACGCCAAAAATATTTTGAAATTTATGTTATTCACAAAAAATTATTAATTTATTTACATGCATAACTAGATACTAAAAGGATCATTATTTTTCTCACAATGGAGCATCAAGGACGATGTTACATAACCCACATATTAAATCGATTTTCAGGGGGTAAAAATACAGCTTGAATGAATTTATACGATGTCACCACTGATCGAAAACACAATAATAAAAATTCTTTAAGCATAATTATAATTGAAGGGTAAAAAATAAAAGAAATGTTCTTACATTGTATGTGCCATAGTTATATTTCCAAATTTCTACATTAAATCAATACGATTGTAGTACGCGGGAAATTTTCTTTCTCAACGCACAGTTACAGTTAAATTCGCATCAGAAAAGCAGAATAGGTTTCGTTTTCAATAGTAGCTAAATGCTTTAAACTACGAAAATATATTGAGAGAAAACATTTGGTTTTTTAAATTTTTTAAAGCTTTTCTTCGCGCACATCAAAACGTATCAAGCTCGCTTAACTTGTCAACAACTTCGTGTCGACTTCTCGATCTCTTCACTTTTCTTTAATTTACTTGACTTCTCACTTCCTCTTACTTAGCTCCCTTCAACACGCGAAAACCGAATATATATAATATTTTTATTTACATATATCACGCTTGGCTCTCGATGAAGGTTGGTTGAAATAAATAATTTGAATTAAAGATAAAAAGTAGAGGTTAGTGAAAAACCGTATAGATCCGTCACAAACCCTCAGAGAAAAAAACGGGATTTATTGAGGGTCTAAACGACCTGATAGAAATTACGTTAAATGCCTAACACCTAAAAAACTCTGAACCTGCATTAAAGTTTGAACTCTCTAACTTAACAATTTTAATTGAACTAACATAGACAAATATTACTACTCGAAAGGGCACTCCTCCTTTTGTTTATTTACCTTGCACATAACATCCCTACAGTGCATCCCATTCAGGCGAAGATCAGGGGAAAACCTTGACATAGGGGAAAAAAACTAATCATCCACTTTACTTAAGTACTAATAAAATTTTTAAAAAATTACAATATGATCTTCATACGGCATTAATCTTTCTGTCATCTCATCACTAGATTCAAGGACTGCTGCCCTGAAAGGAAACTCTATCAATAACCATATAAAAATATGACATTCAACGCACATAACATTATACAATTTTCTTATTGACACAAATATGGCAGACCTTATATAAAATATATATACAGTTTCATATCAAAATAACCTTCATCTGGTTTCATTTTCAAAAAACTCCTAATCAATCGCACTGCGCTATTAATGTTATTGCCGCGTTAATGTTATTGCTAATCACGCCGCGTCCCGAAACCAGGTACTACTTATACATTTTAATGATTACACACAAAAATATATACATTTTCAAACATACAATATATTACAACAAACAATGCAAGTAATCTCTCATATAAAGCCATGTCTTTAATGTGTAGCAAAACAAATGCAATCAAACAAATGCTTTTCCACAGTTTGGAAAAATGTTAAATACAAAAGTTCATTTTTCAAACAATGTGAAAACGCACACAACGCAGTGACAACTTTTATACACTTTAAATTTTACAAAACAAAAATTTAGACTAGTCACATGGAAAATACTCGGAACTGTCTGTCGGAGGGAAAATAAACAAATTAGAATTATACAACCTGGCTAATCTTAGATCCAATCTGCATAGGCTTCGTCTCCCACCACAGCCTCGATACTAGCTGACCTTGTCCTAAGGCTGTCCTCTATCCGCTCCAACCTTCTGGGTCTCCTGTGCCGCAAGTGTGTCTCTTGTAGTTGAAATGCTCCTGCTGGGGAATTCCGCTCCTGGCTGCTGTCCATTCGACGCCACCTCCGGAGATCATAAGGGCATGGCCGTTCCTGTAGAACTGGACGGGACCTGTTGAATCTGGATTTTTTATTCTTCTCTCTGCTGGATGGTCCTGG
This sequence comes from Trichonephila clavata, assembly GCA_019973975.1. Classification (NCBI taxonomy): domain Eukaryota; kingdom Metazoa; phylum Arthropoda; class Arachnida; order Araneae; family Nephilidae; genus Trichonephila; species Trichonephila clavata. The sequence goes on from BMAO01000454.1 coordinate 57,007, forward strand.
AATTGCTGTGCTTCCATCCACCTGCCTGTCACTTTCTCTTCTATTGAATCGCTTTAATGCTGGACGAGACGGCATGGACGAGGCCACTTTTCTTTTGATGCATGATCCTGGTGCTTCTGGTCTCTTCTTCCTTAGCTGCATCTTCAACCATGATGCGGGTCTTTCTCTCTTCTCTCGTTCCTGGAACAGCGGCTTTCTCAACCATTTCTCATGTTGCCTCTTAGTATTTCTCCTAGCCTCCTCAAACAACCTTTCCATATTTCCACAAACTAAGTCTGATCCATCCGTTAATATTACTAATTTCTGAAATGGGGTGATTAATTTTCTACCTAAAAATAATTCCGCCGGTGTTTTACCCGTTGTTTCATGTACTGCTGTCCTCAAAGCCTAACTAAATTCTTTCAGAAATTGGTCCCATTTATCATGATTATCTTCTACAAAACTCGAAATAATTTGTAGAAGAGTACGGTTAACTCTCTCTGTTTTATTAGATTGTGGTCGATGGACCACCGTTTTAACATGTTTTACGTTCAACTTGCGACACACATGCTCAAAAACTTCGGATATCATTTGGGGGCCATTATCACTTATTAACTTTACTGGAGCTCCATAACGCGAAATATAATTTTCAAAAAATGCATTGGCAATTGCCTAAGCCAAAGCTTTTCTTAAGGGAACTGTTTCGACCCATTTAGAAAAATTATCCGTTATCACTAAAATAAATTTATAATGTTCCGGACTAGTGGCAGGGTATGGACCTAATAAATCTAAAGATACAATTTCATTTGGAAAATTCGTTATTATTGGAATTAATCGATCAGCTGGTAGACCGTTCTTGTAACTAACTTTCTGACAGAGGTCACAGGTTGATACATATTTAAATATAAACTTCCTCATAAAGGGAAAATAACACGGGTCTTTTAATCTCAGATATGTTTTCTTCTTCCCTAAATGGTCCGCAATCGGCGAGTCATGGAACTCTCGCATAGCATCATTAGGCAGTGTTTTTGGAATGAAAACTCGTAGTTAACCGAGCGTGGTTGTATACTTTGTATTGTATAACAAACCGTCTATAAGTTCAAAGTCGCGGGACCAATTTCCACAGATTGACGCGTTAATCGAGCTATCGTCAGGGTTTTCCAGAAATTTATAAATATGTCCCAACTCCGGATCATTCCTCTGTTCTTCCATTAACAATTCCCTGGACGATAATACCCACGACCTAATCACCGCACAAGACACCTTTGAGTCATCCTTACTATCGACTGGATTTCTAGATAATATATCTGCCACCACATTCTGCGTACCTGGGCGATGCTCCCATTCCATATTAAAATCTGCCAACTTCAGCGTCCACCTTATCATTCTACTCGACAAATTCTTCCGTTCGTTAATTTGGTGAGTGCTGCGTGGTCTGTTATCACTTTAACCGGCAAGGATCCGAAATACGTGCGATATTTAATGCCCATATGACAGCTAAACATTCACGTTCCGTCACACCGTAGTTCCTTTCCGCCTTACTCAGCTTTCGCGAGGCAAACGCAATAGGCTTATTATTCTGTGTCAACACTGCCCCTACACCTACTGAACTAGCCTCCATATAAAGTTCAAAAGCTTTGGTAAAATCTGGTAACTGTAACACGGGAGCTTCCGTCACTGCTTCTTCACGCGATCAAAGGCTTTCTGCGCCGATTCCGACCAACCAAACTTACAATTTTTCCTTTTCAAACCATATAAGGGTTCACACAGATCCGCGTAGTCCTTGATAAATTTTTGTTACCACCCCGTCATTCCTAAAAATTTTGCTACCTCTTTCGCATTCTTCGGGGGTTTCATTTGAAGAATTGCTTTTACCTTTTCCTTGTCTGTTTGGACTCCCTCTTTACTAATAACTAGACCCTAATAACGTAACTGTTCCCTCGCGAAATGACATTTCTCATGATTTAATGTTAAACCAGCCTCTTGCAACAATCTGAACACTTCCCGTAAATGCTCTACATGGCGCTCAAAAGATGGAGACTAAATGATCACGTCGTCCATATAGACGTGAAAAAAAACGCCCGAGAACTGGTTTTAACACAATCTCAATAGCCCTCTGAAAATTTGGGGCTGCCCCCGAGAGACGAAATGACATGCGAGTAAATGCAAAAGTACCATTCTTAGTAACAAATGCCGTCTTAAGATCTTTGGGGTCTACCGCCATTTGAAACAACCCACTACGTAAATCAAGGGATGACATAATTTCGGTGTGTGGAATATTGGTTATCATATCATCAATTAGCGGTAGCGGATACCTCGTTATACCATTCAATTTCTTATAATCTATTGTGAACCTATAAGCTTCTGGGTCGTTCAGTGGCAATCCGTTATTCTTCCGACATAAAACCATAGGAGATGCGTAAGGCGATGTTATTGGGATTATAGTTCCCTCGTCTAACATTTTCTTAATGTGATAATCAATGACACCCTGTTTGATCCTGTCATAGCGATAAGGTCTCGAAGAAACAGGAGGGTGATCAACAGTGTCAATTTCGTGATACAACGCATGCGTCAGCCCCAGCTTCGATAAAAAGCTTTGAAATTCGTTAAACAAAACATGCAACTCCTGTTTTTGCCCTGTACCCAACTTCGTCTTCGATAAATCTATCTCAACCGGTTCGTCTGAAATTGCCACCTTCTCAATCTGCGAGTCCGGAATGATTAACGATTTAGTCGAAAAATCAAAACCTATTTTTGCATGCTACATAAAATCAATGCCCAAGATGCATGGATATTGCATCTCAGCAATCACATGAAAATTCCACCACTTAGAAAATTCCCTTATCTTAATTCGTAATTCAACCGTGCCCAAATTTGTGCACTTTGATCCATGTGCCATGATCTGCTCCAATCCTGGCATATCCTAAAGCTAGGAAACAATTTATTCTGGATACAGATGCAAGTCATGAGAGCATCGGAGCTGTGTTGTCCCAAGAAATTGATGGTCAGGAGAGTGTCATCGCCTACTTTAGCAAGTGTCTGTCCAGACCAGAAAGAAACTACTGTGTGACCAGGAATTAACTGTTTGCTATCGTAAAAGCCGTGGAGCACTTCCATCCTTACCTTTACGGTCGACGGTTCCTACTTCGAACAGATCATGCATCATTGACCTGGCTACTGAATTTTAAAAATCCAGAAGGCCAAGTAGCCAGGTGGATACAAAGGCTACAGGAGTATGATGTAGAAATTCGCCATAGAAAAAGATCAGCACACGGAAATGCAGACGCCATTTCGAGAAGACCCTGTCCTGAGAGCTGTAAATACTGCTCGAGAGTCGAAGAGAAATTTGGCGTAATAGATCCAGTAACCCGCCAGGTTACAACGCCATCAACATCGGAATTGGACCCGTGGTGTGACGAGAGCGTCCGAAAAGATCAACTGGCTGGTCCTGAAATTAAACCAGTTATAGAATTCAAAGAGTCATCTGATGAAAAGCCCAGCTGGCAAGACATCGCCTCTTTCCATTCTACAACGAAGCGTTACTGGGCTCTTTGGGACTCTCTGCACCTGAGAAATGGTGTTTTATATCGAAAATGGGAGTCGGACGACGAAAAAGCGTTCAGGTGGCAATTAATACTCCCAAAGACAAGAATATCGGCAGTCCTAAACGAACTCCATGGCAGTCCAACTGGTGGTCCTTTTGGTGTTATGAAGAAATTACAAAAAGTTCGAGAGCGCTTCTACTGGAACAATGTGCGGAGTGACGTTGAGAAGTGGTATCGCATATGTGATCCCTGTGCTGTACGTAAAGTTGCAAAAAACGCACCAGAGGACGACTCCAGCTGTATAATGTGGGAGCGCCTTTCGAACGAATATCTTTCGACATCTTAGGCCCACTTCCGAGATCATCAGTTGGCAACAACAACATCCTGGTTGTCATGGACTACTTCACTAAGTGGCCTGAAACCTATCCTATATCCGATCAAGAGGTACTATATGTTGCAGAGGCTCTAGTTCAACATTGGATTTCAAGATACGGAGTTCCTCTACAAGAAACTTTGATTCTGCCGTTTGCAAGAGACTGTGCGAGATACTCGGCATTGACAAAACCCGGACAACAGCTTTACATCCTCAGTCTGACGGAATGGTAGATAGGTTCAATCGGACCTTCCTGAATAGCCTCTCTCTCTGGTATCCAGTAATCAACAGGACTGGGACAAGAAACTGCCTCTTTTCCTGCTTGCCTACAGGAGTGCCGTCCATGAAACCACTGGCTTTTCCCATCCCAGATGCTCTTCGGACGTGATCTTCGTTTGCCTGCAGATCTCTTGTTCAGCCGGCCACCAGATGCTCCTTTGGCGCCTGAGGAGTATGTCGAGAAACTCCAGGCACGGATGGAGGAAATGCATCATTTGGCTAGAGAAAGGATCGGCATGGCTTCAGAGAAGATGAAGACCCGATACCATGCAAGAGCAACCGGACACGACTTTCACGAAGGCGACAAAGTGTGGTTATGGAATCCGAAACGTCGCAAAGGACTCTCTCCGAAGCTGCAGATCAACTGGGAAGGTCCTTACACAGTCCTAAAAAGACTGAATGACGTTGTGCTTCGGTTACAGAAATAACCACACACAAAACCGAAGGTAATACATTATAATAGGCTAGCCCCTTACCTTGGCCAAGGAGAATAAGGTCCCTAAATTCAGACCATGGTCACTAATTATTTTGTAAATAATGTGATTTATTTAACTCTTTTCTAATTTCTTAGTTTTATTTTAGTGTTGTTATTTATGTTTGTATTTCGAATTTATTTGCTTTTTGCTATTGAGTATTTGTTACTTTATATTCGATTATTATGTGAATATGTTATGTCTGTAAATAGATGCCTCTTATTCAGGGATTGTACTACCCGGGACATGCAGTCTTTGAGGAGGGGGCAATGTTACGAATTTTGTATAAAATAATGTAAATAATTTGTATTTGGATGTGCAATGCCTTTATATTCCTCTATGTTATATTTATTTCATGTTAAAATTGTAATATTCACAAGCAACGCCGTCCCTTACGTTATAATGGTGATTCAATGGGAACTTGGCGAAATATTGTCGATAGGGCCAAGTTGGCATCATTTTTGGCGACCAACTTGGCGAGTTCGGGACCCTCTGGATTTTTCTAGAAATTAGTAGAGAAATCCACTAATATCACGATCTGTGACGCGAGCGCATCTTTCCAGAAGTTTCGGCCCCGGATATAAATAGAGAGATACGCGCCGCAACAGTCAGTCTGATTTCAACCAGTGAGTAGTGAGCATTGTTTTGATTAGCGATCATCTCGGCTGTGCTTGTGAATAGTCATTTACATACGTGTATTTTAAACACTGCTTATTGTGTGTGAGTGCTGTTGAAGGTGTGAAATCCTTCTGTTATTTATTCTGTGAATTTTGCTGCTGTATCCTGTATTTCAAGGATTGATCTTCGATAATAAATACTCATCGCTCTTAAAGAATTGCCTTGTTATTTACGACTGATTTTGCATAAAATCCTCGAACTCCGATCAACGTAACAATATGATGTGAGATACAAAACGCACAACACATTCACTACAAAAAAAAAAGCTATCTGATTTCTGAACTATTAGGATGACTTTAAAAGTAAGAAAAAAATAAAGCTAAAAACAGATAAACATGACTCAGCGTTAACCTCACAACATTAATTTGAAGTATGTTTGCTATGACAGCAAATGTCGGAGAAGACACCACATTTAAAGGTAGTGAGTACCAATTTCTAAGCCCTTGACGACAACACTGACAGTTTATTTTCTAGAATTGTTTGCATTAATATAGTTTATGTGGTGTCCCGACAAGAAGGATTTCATCGTATCAAATTTGCTTTGATGACAACCATTTGCTGGAAAAATAAACAAATTTAATTGAATCAAAGAGAAAAAACAAACGAACAAAATTTTGTTCGAATTTTGTATATAAGCATTGTCAAAAAATATTTTGTTGTTGTATCAAAATTTTTTCACTATTTCCAACAAAAGTTCCATTCAAAATTACAAAAAATCAAATTATCATAAAAATTTTTTGTTAATTCTAACAAATCTTTTATGTCAATGCGCAAAACAATATATTTATATCTTTTTAATTTTAGGTTTGTGAACTACTTTTTGCTGATGATGCAATACGAAGAATAACAGAAACTTATGATGAAAAAACTGGGGAGAAAATATGTGTTGCTCTAAAACAATTTCAGACTACAAAACAATTCCAGACTACAAAACTTTCCCAAATTTCCCCAAATGTATTTCAAACCCTACGAATCCTATTCAAGAATGTTCTGAGCAGAGACTGCACAGATTAGTGAAATAAATACTGTTGCGTGTGTGTGGTGTTATAAAATAATATTCTGGAGTCTTAGAATTGTCTTTTTCCTGAATTTATTGGTAACAATAACTTTCAACAGTAAACTTAACAATCTTTAACAAATTAAATCAAGTTACAATTATTAGACTGAAATAATAAAGAGAATAAATTTTAATATTCGAGATAAAAATCCTAGTAAGCAACGGCACCTGGTACGCCAAAAGAAGAATTCGAAAAAAGTAAATAATTTACGTCACTTCCAAAATTAGCAGAGTGTTTGAATTCAGAGAAGCTTCAGGATATATGGACTGTTGTTTGTAAAAAAGATCTAGTAATAATTATGATGCTAGACACAACGGTATCTCCTGTTATTAAAGCATCAGTGATTATAAATAATTAGATTTGTCAATACACATAGGTCAACTTGGTAAGTACAAATTTCCTCTAAAAGTTAATAATGTTATTGTTGTAAATAAAATATTACATGAACTGGTTCTCAGAGTAGAAATGAAAAGCTCTCATGATTTTCCTACATTTGGTTTTATTATTAATCTTTTAGAAAGTATGTTTTCAGATTTAGATGATGATAAAAAAATTGTACTCCATTTCTTAATTGACCAGCTCAAATTTTTAACCTGTAACAAGTTTTCTTTTAGATATTCGTCTGAAATGATGGGTTTTTTTGTATATTACAATCCATATCTCCTCATGCCTATAAGTTTTTAAGAAATTCGAAATATCTCAATATTCCCCACCCTAGAACTTTGCGCAAACTTTGTTTATGTTTAAAAACTAATCCTCAACCAGAACAATCAAATGAAAACTTTCTAGCATACATGAAAAAAAAAGTAAACATCCTAAAATCTGTTGACAAAACTGTCATACTGATGCTTGACGAAATCTATTTAAAACTATATTTAGATTTTAAAGGGGGTAATATTCTTGGGATGGCATATAACAGTGAACAAGCTGCTACTTCAGCATATGTGTTCATGATTCAAAGTCTTCTTTCTCCTCTTAAAGAAGTAGTTCATATAATGCCGGTGAAAAAAATCGATGGAGAAAAATTGTTTGCTGTTGTTAAAAAAAACTATCATAGAACTTGATGGTATAGGATTCAAAGTTATAGGTGCAGTTTCTGAGAATAATTTTATAAATCGAAAAGCAATGTCGAACTTTTCTGTTTCTCCCAAATTGAGCATTGTATATCCACATCCTTCTGATCCTTCCAATCCTTTATTTTTTTGTTATTGATTCAGTACACATTTTTAAATGTATTCGTAACAATTGAATTAATCAAAAAAATGCAGGTCAATGTTTTTATTTTCCAGATTTCGAAGATCATAATAAGTTTCCATTATTTAAAGCAAATTTCTCTACACTTAAACAACTAAATGACATAGAAAGTAATAATTTAGTAAAGTTTGCTTATGGTTTAACTTTCAAGGCTTTATGTCCCACAAATCTTGAAAAACAAATTGTAAAACTTGTGCTTAAGATATTTAATAACTTTGTTATTCAGGGGCTTCAACTATTAGGAGAGCAACATAAACTAATTAGTTGTGAAACAACATCAATTTTTATTTCTTTAATTTGTACATGGGGCAAAATTGTTAAAGTTAAAACACCTTTAAAGGGACAACATTTGCTTGATACTTATCAGCAATCAGTTACTTTATCTCCAGACAACAAAGCATGTCAATTCTTGCGTAAAATTTTGTCATGGTTACACTTGTGGAAGGAAAAGGATTGTACTACTGGCACCCTTACTAAAGAAACACATCTTGCTTTTACTCATACCACATACGCTTTACTTGAAATGTCAAAATATTGCATTAAAGAATTAAAATTTCAATATTTTCTTCCTGGAAAAAATTCAGACAAATGCGTTAGAAAGTCGTTTTGGGAAATATCGGACACTTTCAGGTTCTCAATATTTAATATCAATTCGACAGCTTTATGAAGTAGAAGCTAAACTAAGAAAGCAAAATTTTTTACCTCTAACTTTGGTTTCAAATGCTTATGGCCAGCTAAACTTAAAAGACATTAATTTGGAAGATTCGTGTAGTGAAAATATTTTAGAGCCATCAGTATCGCATAATTTTAATATTACACTATCTGAAAAAGATTTTCGTGTGATGCTCAGCCATATCTACCTGTCTTAACATATTTAGCTGGTGTTCGTGCTAGAGCAGCACTTAAACAAATTAAAATGCGACTCTTGTTCCAAATCACTTGTTCTTAATAAAACTTTTAAACTAAATTCTAACTATGATTTAATACGTAACTTAGACAGAGGAAGTTTATTGTGCCCTTCCCAGATGTCGTTACAGCGGTACTCTATAACTATATAATAGTTCAGAAACTTCTTTCTAATGATTATGAAAATACGTTCCTCAAACAAAATCAACGTCAAATTGCCTCAGAAATTCGATTAGCTTGATAAATTCAAATGAATTTTTTTATATAATGAACCTTGTAACAATGATCATGCTTCTGAGCTAGTTTTAAAGCATTTTATCCACACTTCTACAAATGCATTATAACATAACTACTGTAGGGAAAAAATTATATTAAAAAAGTTGAAACAAAGAAAAGAAAAATTCATACTTTATTAACAAAATAAATTGCATTATTTTTATGTATGTAATAAGTTACATATATTTTTATGTATGCATTATTTTTCTCTCTCTCTATATATATTTATTCTTTTAGGTATATATCTATGCTTTTATATGTGTATGATTTATTTTAAAAATATTTTAAACTTATTTTAGGATAACTTGTTATATTGTTATTTGTGGGAAGTTTATTTTTTGGTAATTTTTAATGTTGTGTGTGTGTTAGCTTTGCAGAGAGGGAATTTTTGTTTATCACTGTGCATGATACCAATAAAGTTTGCAATATATTTAATTCACATTTGTAACAATGCATAATTGAATATTTACTTTTGGCAGAAAAGTCACTGACACAAACAACTAAATAAATTGTGTAACCTATTTTTATGTATGTATTTATTTTCCTGTATACATCTATAATTTTATTAGTATAGATTTGTTTCAAAAATATATTTGAAAATTATTTTATAATTCTTTATGTTGTGAATGTATTGTATTTGAAACCAATAAAGATACTGTTTTTAAATTTGTTTGTATTTTTTTCTGTTTTAAGAAATATGATACCATCTCCACAATTCTTTTTTATTTTTAATATTTGATATTTGGTTTTAATTGTATTGTATAAAGGTTAATATTTAATAATAATTCAATAAAAAAAATTTCAATTTGTTGCAAAATGTTCGTAAAATTAAAATTGTTTTAGCTTTTTTAAGCATTTTTTAAATCCCTAAGGCTTTTTTAAATATGTCTCTTTTCTTTCAAAATTTTTTTTCCAAGTACCTTATAATATACTACATAAAACAGTGTATAGTGTATGGGTTTCTTTCTGCTGCTGCTCTTTAATTTTTTATTAATTTTTTTTCTAGTTAAACTTCCAAAAATTCCCCAAAAACATTAATTTTGATTTTGAAATTCTTTAGAAAAAGTACTAAACATGTTAGAGCTAATTCCATGCACAGTTTTACAAAACATACATTTCAGAACATGTATAAAAAATTTCAAACCCATACTTCAATTATCAAAAAAGCCTTAGGGTTTTGAATAACAGTATATGTACAAAAATTCAACATGGAGAAATATGAGTTTGAAGTTTTCATTCCATGAATAGCATGATATAATATTCATCGAATAGTCTGAAACTTTTATGAAATGTTAATTAGCTTATTTAAAACTACTTACCATAAAATATTGCACAAATGTAGAACAATTAAACAGTATACTGCCATAATCAATACATAGAAAAAAACGAGTGAAAGATCAACATTTCATAAAGCTTTATCTTAATAATTAAAAAAAAATACACACACTTCAGAGCTAATTCCATGCTCAGAGCTAATGCACAACAAAAGATTTTTATGCCTTTATTCTTTATTTCCATGATTTTAAAAGCCTTCGCATGTTAAATATTGTACACGAATAAAAGCAAAATCAAATAGCAATTTATAGGTAAAATACATCAAAATCTAAGAACTGTATATGTGCATTTGTTTAAATAAATATCTTAAAATATTTTAATAATAAAAGTGTTGAATCTCGCACACATGGGGTATATATATATCACCAAAAACAAGTATATAAAAATGGGAGAGTTTTTCAATTCTTGCGAATTAGATTTTTAATTATCTGAGTTACCAAAATGAGATTTAGTATTTGTGCTTTGGGAGAATCCGTTTTGAAGTTTAAATTTCATTCGTAATAATATCATAAAAAGCACGCACAACTTTTAAATCTTGACCAAATCTATTTGATCTCCCCCCCCCTCCCACTAAATAATTCACAAACTAGAATTTTTGCATGAATTGCACAATTCTTTCTTAAAATGATTTATTACTGCATATATAATGTCAATCTCATTGATGCGCATTAGAAAAATAATTCATTTCTTATCAGGCTCTTTTCTAGCAGATAATCTGAAATGTAGGCGTGGTAGTTGCTGTTTAGCACAAACATTGCTCCATTACTTAATGAAAAATGTAGGTAAAGCTTTGAATTTTGCAGGCATATTTATATAGATTCAAATAAGCCAATAAAACTTTTTTCGACAGTTTAATGATTTTTAGGGTACCATGTCGCCTTAAAAACTATTTCTAATTTTATTTCCTTTTTTGTAACTATTCTAAATTACCAAATTTTTAAAAAATTTCCAAAAATTTAAGGAAAGAAAAGTAATTGACAAACAGCTAAATAAATTGTGTGTATTCTATTTTTATGAATGTATTTATTTTCCTGTATATATCTATAATTATACTGATATAGATTTGTTTCAAAAATATATTTGAAATTTATTTTATAACTCTTTATGTTGTGATTGTATTTGATACCAATAAAGTTACTGTTTTTTAATATGTCTTTTTTTTCTGTTTTAAAAACTATTTCTATATATATACATATAATTTTATTTCCTTTTTTGTAACTATTCTGAATAAAATGTTGAAAATAAATTTTAAAGCTAAGAAATAAACACAGTTTTGTAAAAAAAATATACAAATACAGAAGGTTCTTAGGATTTGCTACGATGTTTTTAAATGTGTTTATGTTCATCGTAATGCGTGTTCGTAGTAAATACATCGATAATTACATACTTGCAATTATTATTTAAATAGGTAAACTAATATTTACTCTATGTTTTATGTACATGAAATAGAATTTAATAATCAATTAATTTTTTTAAAAAATTCCCTGTATGTATGTTGGGGTAAAAAACAAAAAGTATTTAAAAATGCATCTGAAAAGTTCCGTAGGTGGTGGACGAAGTCTTCCTACTAGTAGTGACGTCACAAATCAGTAACGAGGCCTTGTGTATATCTAGGAGGTGATGAGTTATACTCCGGCCCAAGTCGGTGGATTTCCATGATGCAGAAAATCGACAGCAGCTATGTTTTATGATTATACGGCATGTAAAAGATCCCTGGAGTGTGTTTAGTTTAGGTGCTCTTGCCAAAATTAAATTCTAGTACAGGTTCGCATCGTCAGAGCTCAGGTGCCTTCCCCCTGTGGAGGAAACTGTGCGTCAAAATTATCTGCGGTGATTGGTACCCGCCTACATGGTGCCGCACTAAAAAGTGATACCAGATCCCAGGGAATGAACTAGCTCTGCAATGGTAAAACACCAATCCGCAGCCCATTAGAAATAAAAAAAATACTTCAACATCTATGTTTAAAAATATGTGTAAATACTTCTGTTCATGTGCCCAATACGGCCGGGACATCATACGTTGTTTTTCGTGTTTTACTCATAAACTATGAGCCATTCAGATGTAGTTCGTCGAGCATTTTTATGTACACCAAACGAGGAATCTAGCCTTGCAGAGTTTGGGTTCTATTTTGGGGACACCCTGTATATTTACATGCGATAAATACTAATAACTCCTTTTTTCACAACGAAATACATTTGCATAAATACAGTAAGATAGTCTTGAAAAACAAAATCAGTTATTAGGGTTGTAAGGGATGTCCTTATAATAACCCCCCTTCCCGTCTACCCTGATACCCAGCTAAAGGTGTGGAAGTGAAGAATGATTCGACATGAGTTTCCAATTATTTTATTTAGCACTTTAATCGAACACAATAAATAGGATGTTCCAATCAGTCAACAGAGAGAGGGGACGAGAGTCGCTTTTTGGGAGAATACATCTAATAAATCAACCACTTTAAAATAATCGATCTACTACCTCAAGATTACTTTACACGGTATATATATAACTATTGGCCACTTGACCTCTTTAATACTTTAAATATCAAACGTTATATGAAGGTGACAATACCTGAACTGCAGGCAGTCTTCTTATTAATTAAGGCTTAATCCCCTTCAAATATCACATTCCTGTCTTTAATCTCTCGCACGGACTTTCTAACCTTTTACGGTATTCTTCTCTAAAAAACTCACTTGTCACCTTTAGTAAACTAACTTTCTAACTCACTAACCTACTTTACACTATCTTTAGTAAGCGAACCTGAATTATGTATAAGAAACTTAATTTGCGTATCACGTCTTCTCTTAGGAGAAGATTTATAATTTTTAATAGCCCCAAAGATTTCCCAAGAGAGTGTAAGGGCGTGTATAGATCCGTCACAATTTCTATACTATATATATAATTATTATATATTTTTTAAATTATTTTCTTTACAGGAACATAAGGAAATGTTTATGCTTTCTTTTATATGTGTATTCATTTCTTTGATAAAAAGGATTGATAAATGCAAATTAAGCCTTTTTAATGGATCTTTTGCTCCTGTATGCATGTAGAATACTTATAGATGTTTCTTACTTTCATACCTAACTATGCATTTCGTAAATTTCTTTTAATTTATTAATTCCAAAGATCAAAAAGAGTTACGGGGTGTTATTAATAAAAAAAAAATCCTTTTCATCCGCTATTAGATCTACAGACTTAAAATCTAACAAGTATGGTTTGTGTGCAAAAAAACAACACTTCTTTTTGGTTTTGTTTAATTTGCAATTCACGTAAAATTAACCTTTGATCTGTATTGTTTAATTTTAAATTCACCCGTGCGAAGAATGGGTATATATACCCCAGCTAGAATATATATATATATTACTTTTGAATTTGGTGGGTGATAAAGTTCAGTGTGTTACTTTGAGAGATATTTTCTATCTTCCTATTGAGAAGTGATTTATTTAATTGAAAAAGAAATTTTCTCATCTGTTGTCAGGTAAGCTATCAATGTGTATTGCATTTGAAAATTTTATTTAAAACTAGCTTTTACCCGCGGCTACGCTCGCGTTGATGTCTATAAATAACTGTAAAAGTCGTAATCATTATCATTAGAAAGTAAATAATATAATATGGTAATTTTTTTATTGCTTGACTGGAGCCAATAAAATTTAAAAATTTAAAATTGAGTTTAGTTAAAAAAACTGAAAAAGTAATTTATTATAATAATTAACAACAAATATTCAATAACTTAAACTATTAATATTTTTAAAAATCGAAAGTATCTACGTTTAATATATAATTTAATTTAAAAGAACTCAAAACAGAATATTATTCTAAGATGCTATTGTACAACACATTACTGATATTACATGTTCTTCCGTCAGTTGCAAATATGTGAAGATTTGGGCATTGGACACACCTATTAGGCTACATAGAGTTGGTCATGGGAAAAACATTGCTTTTCAAAATGCACCCCTGCTACCTGAAATGTTAGCTTTGTTAATAGCAACAGTAAAACTGGAAATTGAACTTTTTTGAATTGAAATTGGTAGGTCAGTGGGAATACTTGGAATTCGAGGTATGATAATATTATCCCTTTTCATGACATATGTTCAAATATTGGCACCAAGTATATTCTGCATCAGATTTGTGATCCAAGGCCTCGTTCCTTTACATAGTCGAGGAGCATCTAGATTTTGCATAACTGGTACATTTAGTTTTATTTGAAGTTTGTGTGAGGGTACACCCGAAAGTTCAAGTGAATTTAAGAACTTTGTGGGATTTGAAGTACTTTGTTCTTTATCCATGATTGTATTCATTGATAAATATTTCTTCAATTCTCCCCCTCCCCCGCACGTCGTTTAAATATTCAATGTTGATTTTATGGACATTGTCATTGTTATGCGCCAATATTGATCTTGCGCGCAACCACTGATCCCAAATTAAATTTTGTTCCAAGCCCGGGTAAATTTGAGCAATGAGATTTACATTATTTTCTTCTACATTACAAAATTATCTGAAAGTAAAATGAAACCTCCAGCATTTGCGTCCAAACTTCCATAACCGATTTTTAATTGCGTCTCTGCGTAATGTTCCGAATCTACGTCATTATGAAGATGCACTCTCATATTCGTTTTCAGACTGAATTTTTCAAATTTTCCCCATAAGCTTGAATTCACCAGCCAATGTATAATAAAGCTACCATTCCTCCTAAAATATCTGTACTATCTCGTAAATCCTGAAGAGTCCGATTTAACGCTTCTATAGCTTTCTACATCTTACTTTTATTTCACACTAAAAGATTACATTGTGGAATTATCCTGCTTTGAGAGCTATTTTTTTCTGAAATTTCAGATGAGGGAATCTTCAAATGCAAGATTAAGCAATTATTTTAAAACGGAATGTGCTTTACGATCGTTGGTCAGTAAAATCACGGCTATACCAGAAGAAGCTATAGCAACTGCTATCTTCTAGGTTTTTCTGATGGTCATTAATAATAAGTTTAGCAAAAACGTTTTTCCTGTTCCTCCAGGGGCTTCGAGAACAAAAGAGTGCACCCCTGCCGGATTCTATTTTGCGTAACACTTGTTGGAAAACGTGACTTTGTTCTGGAGTTAATTGAGGGATAAATTCTGTTACTTGATGTTGGAATGCTATGAATTTGTAGTTTAATTCTCAAGTAATTTCAATATCGAAGCCGTCGACACGTCTAGAGCTAATTCCAAAATCATGTAGCTTCCTCCTAACCATTCCGAAAACTTTTATTGCGTTTCGTTGTAGATGTGTTCATTGAAAGGCATATTTGATTGGTTTTCGTCGCAAAATATGTTCCGCCATGTAGTCTTTGTACTTATTCCAGAAATTCAAAGTAATAAATACTTTCAAAACTATTCAAACTAATCAAAACTACTAAAGTAATCAAAACTTTTTATGTGAAACTGTCAATTAATATTATCATAGAATTTTCAATATCACGCGCACGCAATTCGCTAAAACTTTATTTCGTTTCCCTCTTTAAAAAGTGGTGGGAAATTTGCATTAAAATATCTGGGATTGTCGGAATAGAGAGCTTCTTAGCCAACTTGGCGATATTTCTCAAAGTTTGACATTTAACAAACGTAACGCAATAAACGTTAGAAGTTTAATAAAAAACCATTTAAAAAATTGCTTTTTGTTAAGATGCTAAATTATACTATGTTTCAGTTATTTGCTACAAATGTGAGAAAATTTTTATTAAAATGTCCATTATTGATCACAAATACATAATTTTGCGCCAACTTGGCGGGGAGTAAGCAACGGCAACGTTTTACCCGAATAATTCCCGTTCCCGTAGGAATATGGGTGCCAGCTCAAATGACTTCCTCGTCGCTTGACAATGATCAAAATACGAAGGCCGTCACCTGTAGACCTCCTGTTGCTTCATAGAGCAACATTAATAAACTCGCTCATCCTTGATAATGAAGGGAAAATGTGTAGATAATTAATTTGTAAAAATATGTTAGTGAGATAAGTTATGAAAGCAAGATATCTATTTGGAGTTTTAATAGCATGCAAACACTAAAATAGCATAAATAGAATAATCAAATTTATTTAAATATGACTTTTGAGTTGATAATACATTTTGGATATAAACTAATTAGTATTTACATACATCAATATAGATCATAAATAACTAGTTGCATATACTTTTTTACATGAAATAAAAATACACATACACATAAATAAATATATTACATCACACATAACTACTCTATACATTACAATAATTACAAAATTTACATATATTACAAAAGCAGAAGTATTATTATACATTTAGCTCCCTCCCCAAAATCAATGCAGGTATAAAAAAATATAAAAATAAATCGTACACGAAAAAATTCCTTTGGATTCTATACTTAAGTTATATTATTTACATATACTTTTTATAAATACATTACAGCAAACATAACTAATTTATATACATTTTAATTACAAAAGCAGGATATAGTCATAGATTCAACTCAGCCATCAACTAAGGGATATAAAAATAAAAATAAATGACATAAAAGAAAAAATAGAATGCGTTATATTCTGGATTCTACTTTAAGTTTTTGAAAAAAGATCTATCAATTCAATTTTTTGAAATAGTATTAATGCAAAGTATTTTTATGCAAAAATCATCTTTATTTATATGCACTGCTCAAAAAAAATTAAGTGAGCACGCAAAAAAATTAAAACACCTTTGTAGATGATAGAACTGGTGAATGTGAACTTCCTTTGAGCGGGAAAGCGGACTGGTGAAATAACAGAACGTGGCGAAGATGTTTCAAATTCTATGTCAATTATAATTGTAAACAGAGTTACCTGTTAATCAGCATTTACCGTTTTTTAAAGTGCTTAATAAACTGACATCTTTAAAGCAATTAGAGAAAAAAAAGTATGAAGTTTTCAAAAAAAAAAAAAATAGTATTTTTTTATATTGACTCCTAAAAAAGCATTTTTAATGGGTTTTTTCTTGTATGCTAAGATTTAATGAACAAAATTTTTTAAAAATCTAATTTTTACAATATATATATATATATATATATATATATATATATATATATATACGTGAAATTACAGCAATATTTTTGAAAAAGTATTCCGAATGTTGGATACCTCAGAAAAATAAAGAAAATCAGCTTGGTATAACTGATGGTACACGCAAGATAAAAAAATTATTCATATATATTTTTGTTTTTATAAACATATACGACAATTCTCTTTTAAGAAGTTTATATAAATCTAGAGGAGCAAGCAAAAACAATAGGAATGATATAAATGTTCCCATACAAAGAATTAAAAACATGAAATGCTTCAGGGTGACAATTTGGCCTTGCTCTTTCCTGAAAGAATATTTCGTTATTTCAAGGTGGCCCTTTCTCACCCTACCTTCTGGCGAGACAATCTAAATTGAATCGGAACTCGCGTCTGTAAATAGTACTTGACTGCAGTCACTTTGCATCCAATCTGGATGTTAAGCAGCCCCTTTCATCGAGATGCACGGTGTTTTGCTGTCAGTGCAATACTCGCCGTTGGCCGACAATGTATGCAAACCAACTGCGTAAATCCTTTTTTCGGATTGTTCGGACCCTTCGTCCTGTTGTCGAAAGAAACTCTCTTTGAATATCGTCGCACTGGCTGTACTCTCGAGATGAGCTGTAAACAGGATATACTGGCCATTATTTGCTTTGGTAACCAGTGGACGACATTGTGCTGGGCGACGTCGAAAATGCCTTGCTTCTAAGAATCGATTCCTCGTCTTACAATGACATTGCTACTTCAACAGCAACTGCTAGAGTTCTTTGTGTTTGCACGGATTTCAGGCTCCAGACAACACGTCAAGCCATGGAACCCGGTAGATCACGTGTTTGTGACATTTTTCAGTCACCTTTCTCAAAACAGAAGCCGAAACTCTGAATTTCAAAACAGAGACAACGAAAAAAAAAAAAAAACAGCATCTGCAAAATAACGATTACTGCACTTGCATCCTTTTCTGGTTTTTGACTTCATGTCGCGAACCTGAGGTCGCTGATGAAGTTCGAGACACCGAATAATCAGTCATTATTATAAAATCAATAACTTTATTTTGTCAATTTTTTTTAATGTCATAAACCAAGGGACGGGTGAACTTAATCGCTATCCTAGATTTCTAAGATCAAAAATTAAATTAGTTATCTTGCTGACAATCCGAAGTACGAGGAGTGGTCAATGAGACCTTAGAAAGCGATAGGATAATAATTTTCCAACACATAATCTTCTAGTACGATACACTTTATTAGACATCCCTGTAATTTTGTTCAGCCTTCAAAAAAAAAAAAAGATTGTGAAGTGAGTGAGTGAATGTGTAGGGTTTTTTGCACAGGAACCAATTTTAGCCAAACAACTTTTCAAATATTTAATGTATGATTGTGGAAGTTCCTCGTTTGTTTGTACGATGACCTCCTCGTTTGACGTGAACTGTTGTCCGCTGAGCCCTTTTAAATTTGGAAATAAAAATAAATCACTCAGAGCCAGTTACAGCGATTGAAACTGCGAATGTGTGCACTCATGCATTGTCTTGGAGAAAGAGAGCTTTTTCCCTTTTAAATGAGGACGGTTTTCTTTTATTTCCTAATTCAACTGGCCTAACAACGACAAATAATACTATCCAGTAATTGTTCTTCCCATCCTCAAATAGTCAATGGGGTTAATTAAATGGGAATTCCATAACCGTAGCCATATGTAGCCTTTTCCAGCTGATTTCACCGTCTTTGCCTTTTTTTGAAGCCTTTACAATCCATTATTTCGACTGTTCTTTCGTTTCTGTAGTGTAGTGGTGTATCCCAGTGCCGTAGCGAAAACTATTAGCCCTCCCCATGAAAAAACAGGTTTTGGGCCCCAAGCCTTACAAAGCATTGCAAAATCAAAACATCAGGCATTGGACCTCCTAGAATCCTGCCCCTCCGCGATGCGGGGGAGTACGTTACGTCACTGGTGTATCCGTGTCTCGTCTATAGTTAATCTGTGCAGAAATTCAGCCGGGGATTACGACGCGTGCTCTCCAAGAGAGTCTTAGAACGATTGCTTTTGTTCTCAACTGAGAGCAAGCAAGATGCTCTTTTCATGACCATCATACAAAATTGAAATGACGGTACCTTTCGACCACCCCCTTTAGATTCAACTATTTCACTTAATTTTTTTCTTTAGTCATCTAATAACCATGTCGTGGATTTTATCGATCATTTCGGAGGTCATCACTTCTACGGGGGGACGTCCTAAGCGATGTTCGTCTCCGGTAGGCCGGATATGTAGGGCCACCTTTAAATTTATTTATCCAATTGTAAACAGTTGCAAACACATGGGAGTTATGCCCTGTGAACTGCATCCAATTCGGCTTAAAAGGTTTATTGCGGAAATAAATTAAAGTTCAAATGTTTAATCACCACTTGAAAAATTCACTTTTCTCCATTTCCCCCAATAAACTAAACTTATTTTCTTTAACTGACAATAAAAACGAGATCAAACCATGAATACGGCTGAAACTTTGACAGATACCTAGAGAGAAATGACGCTCACTAAAAACAGACTATTAGCAATGCTACCAGCGCCATCTCTTAGAATTTCTTTAGCACCCTTCCTAAGTGTACTAGGAAGGTACTTATTGGTTTTACTTGAGGAATCGAATTAACAATCCTCATAACTCGGAAGATTTCAGATATTAACCAGGATATAATCTAACTTCTACAGCAGCCTAACAGCCAGGACCTACAATCATTTCTCTACAGTTTAAATAGCACTCAAAATAATATAAATGACCGTTTCTCCATGGAAAGCGATTTTTTTCAGAACGGTACAACCTGGGATTCTGGTTTGCTTTTCTCCTTCCTATAAGTATCCTCTGGAGAAGACCAACCGGAACATGTATCCTTTTCTGGGGTTTCCTAAAGTGATGAGACACTGCCATCCTTACTGGCGGTTCTTCTGGTTCCTTCTTTCTGTCACAAACTTTCTTTTTAAAACTGAATGCGGAGTTCCTTTTCACCGCTCTGCTACTTAGTGGAATCATCTACTGCAAGGCCTTGAATGGAATCCAGGAGACAGCCATACAATCTAAGTGCCTCCCACTTGAAAAGCTCTGATCCTGATGGGCAAAATTCGTAGCTGTTCCCAGAGAAAAAATATAGCTAATCACTTCAAATCAGTTTCCAGCTCTACCCGTAAGTTGACCCTTGTACCCAAAAAATTGTCCTGCGCCTATTCGACATTTTCTTGTCCCGAAAAAAATCGTCTCGGGAAGTACTTGAACACGGAGGCAGCCAACCAAGTGTGGGAGTAGTTGAGCCCCACAGTAGAGGCCTTTGAGGTCGCTGGTGAAGTTTGAGACACTGAACAATCTGCCACTATGAAAAACCAATAATTTATTTATCAATTTACTTTCAAGAAATGTCACAAACCGAGGGAGTGGTCAACTAAATCACTATCCTAAATTTCTAAGACAAATAATTAAATCACTCTTCTTGCTGACGATCCGAAGTAACAACACCCGGACTAAACATTCTCTCTTCACTAAAATTCCAAGGACTTCAAATATTTCCTAAGATAATCTAACTTCTATAGCAGCCTAACAACCACCTTCTACACTCACTTTGAGTTCAAAATATCACTCAAATTAACACTAAAAACCCAGTTTCTTTTCTGTTAACTGCTTATAAACATACAAATGAAGAAATTTTTTTCCCAAAAGATTAGCCACAAGCGTAGATAGGACCTGTCAGTCATGAACATATATGCAAATGAAGTTGTCTATTTTGTACTACACTTTAGATTATGAATGTTTCGTTTTACGTTAGTGATCAGAAGAAATATTTGCGTAATTTCGTTAAATCCATGTGCTTTTCCAACTTTTTTTTTGTGAGCAGTTTATTAATCCACACACACTGCTCATTGAATTAGAAAAAACTTTTGAGCTTTGCATTTGAATGCGTGCGAGGGAGGAAGTATGAAACATTTTTTTATGACGTTGGTTACACGTGGTTAGAATGCCAGTAAAAGTAAGGTGTAAAAATGCCTTTCATGATGAATGAAGCAAAATGGAAGAACGGCAGATCTTTCAACATTTGAAAAAGTGCTTATTGTTCACGCTCCTTTAGCAAGGACTTCGATTTCGAATACAATAAATCTCACCGGCTTCTCAAACGCAGCCGTACCAAAGGTTTTCGACAGTTGGAAAACTGTGCTCGAACCGCAATAACTTCTAGGTAAGGATTGTGGGTTCTGATTCCAAGAGCGTGATTGGCGTCGTCTCCAACGAAATGTACGACAAAACAAGGACTCTACTGTATTTCAATTGACATAAATCATTAAACAGGGCTCTTAAAAACAGATTTCAGCTCGAAATATGCGCAGAGAATTGCAGAGGATAGGAATGCATAGTCTTTTCTTGCATCTAATTTACAAGATCTAAAAAGCTGCATGCATGCATGGTAATCCTTGGACATAAATGAAACCTGTATGCCCAACCGAATCAGTGCAATAAAATATTGATCTTGGGTTTCTCATTCATTGGATAAGAAGCGTATAACTAGATATAAAACTATGTATAGATATTGAATAACTTTATTGCGTAAGTGCCCCAAGTCAAAAGGAACTAGGACTTACACAAGAAATGATCTTTATTCAGATCGTAATACACAATAAATCAAAAGAGTAAAAGTACTTAGAGAAAAAAATCTGACAATAGTCTTAAAATAGCTTAAAAAAGAATTAATAAAAATTAGAATAAAAGAGAAACCAGGACAAAAACTTTGATCCTGGATGTCAAGTAGTAAAAAACATTCAACACAACTTGACCAAACGAGAAAAAATGGTGGAATAATTCCTCATGATCAAACGTTAATAGGCAAATGAACAGAAAAGATGAGCGTGCAACAGCTCAAAAAAAGGTGAGGAAAAAAGAAACTGTCGATTAATGACAAAATCAACGCGAAGGAAAACGGGATAAAAAATTCCAAAAGGTAAAATACACTGGTGTGCAAAAATTAAGGACGAGACGGTTTTTTCAATATAACTTTGTACAAAAGCATTCAAATCAACACATTTAATACCGTAAGATCCCCAATACGTAAGGACATGAGTAATGTAAGCAACACTTACTAAAAAAGAAATCAGAGGGATAAAAAGAAGCTTTATTGAAAAAGTAGCATGGAGCGCAATGCGACTGAAGGCCGAAACATCCCTGTGATGGGTGTCCAGCAAGAAATATCCGGTCTTTAGTAGGGGATATGATCTCCCCTGACTGCTAGGCAGGTTTCACAGCGTCTGCTCATGCTGAGAATGAGGGTGTCAATGAGTTGTTGAGGCATTGCTGCCCATTCGTCTTGCAGCGCCAATCGAAGCTCCGGAATCGTTACTGGTGGTAAGGTACGAGCTGCCAAGCGTCTGCCTAGAAAATCCCATACATGCTCGATGGGATTGAGATCCGGAGATCGTGACGGCCAATCCATACGTTCAATATCCTCACTCTCTAAGAGCTGTTCGGCAGCTACTGTGCGATGACATGGTGCATTGTCGTCCATGAAAAGGAACTGCGGACCCATAGCGCCTCTAAAAAGACGCACATATGGAAGAAGAATCTCGTTACAATAACGGGTCCCGTTGACTGAACCTGCGTCGAAGATGTGAAGGTCTGTACGACTACCAAGCATGATGCCTCCCCAAACGAGAATACTGCCACCTCCATACCTGTCCCTTTCAATGATGTTCGAGGGATGATTGCGGCTTCCCCGCTCTCTCCAGATGAGTATGCGATGAGAATCGCTACTCAGACTGAATCTGCTCTCATCTGTAAAGAGTACTCGTCCCCAGTCATTGTCTCTCCAATTCCGGTGTTCCCGGCACCACAGAGAACGCCTTCTCCGATGGGCAGGCGTTAGAGGTACACACCGTACAGGGCGTCGTGAAAACAGACCCCCACCGTGCAGTCTTCTGGCCACGGTAAAACGCGATATCGGTCGTCCAGTCGCCTGTGTCGTGTGTCTAGCGATTTCTCCCGCTGTCTGCCACCTGTTTCTTCTGGCCTGTAAGGCAATATACCGGTCATCTGCGGGTGTGGTTCCTCGTGGACGACCACTACTGAACCCCCGGATAGCTGTTCCCGTAGTTTGAAATTGTCTCCAAAGTCGTGAAACGATGCTGTGAGCAATTCCGAACTCTGCAGCCACACTTGTCACACTGCGACCTTCCTCCAACTTCCCAATGATTGGACCTCGGGTAAAAGCATCCAGATTTCGTCTAACAGATTGATTATTCGCCATTTCTCGCTGAGGCAGCAACTCGGTGTGATTTTAACTGCTATAAGGTGTGCAATCTCTTTGCCAGAAATACTAATCTTACACAGACAGAAATACTATCTACTCAGACACTCCCCCATTACGTCTACCTGAATATATGCGCATGTGCTACCGTACATCACCTCACTTAATCTTCTGATTGGTCTTTCTGTCCGCTCTGCCTCTTCGTTCAGCTGATATGCTAATTTTTCGACTTCGTCCTTAATTTTTGCACACTAGTGTATATGCTGTTCTGCAAAAGTTATCCGTTGAAGCCGGGTTGGTCATTGAAATATAAAGCTTTCTGCGAGCCCCTCGATTACGGTATCCGGTCTTTTTCATGAATTTTCTTGCAGTATCCGCAAAAATGTTTTTGTTAAACTTCTCGTGAATGTCTGTTGCTATTTAAGTTGTAGTCAAACGTGTTTTTTTTCACCAAGGATATCATACTTCGTTTTTCTCTGATTGTGAGTTTAGATGGACGACCTGAACGAGGTTTGGTTGTGTAAACTTCTATCGATTTAAGTTATTAATAATTCGCTGGATAGATGAATACTGCCTCCAACGGATCTGGCTATATCCCGACGACTTTTACCATCTTTCCCCGTTTTCACAATGATTTTACGCTCACCGATACTAATTTCCTTCCTTTTATTTTCCATGCCCTTAAATTGCTTCGCATCTCAAAAAACATTAAAATTATTGCATCACAACTTTCCTAAGCTTTTTGATTTGATAACTGAATGCAAACACTCTGTTAACCTATAACTCCTGTTGATAAAAATTCCAGTGATCAAGAATATTCAAATGGTGAACGCACACTTTTTCTGCCTACTATTTCTGCTACATATATATATCTTAAGCGGACATGGAACGATTTAAGCAAAAATTTTAGATTTAAGGATTTTAAAATTTTTTTTGGATCACTCCTATGTGTGTATATTATATAAAACTGATTTTATGCTCAAAATTAAAAAAAAAAAGCTAGCCATTTAATTTTTTAAGGATAAAATTTGTGGAGTGATTTTAAAATGCTATTCCTCTTACAAAAATTTACTTACACGCATGAAATTTGACTTACATGTACTTCAAGCTATGTATAACATAAGTTGGTATGGGTTTTGCGATAACTTGATTGGTATTTGTACAACACTTCTTTTTTATAAGTGCTGATAGAAAATTCCTTAAAAAATGTACAAATTCCGAGTTCAATTATTTTTTAAAATATGTATTGCTTTGATTCGAAAATGCATACTAATTTTTCTTACACGTACTAATAGCATTAGGCACAATATGCAGGGCACCCAGCCTTAATGTGACCCAATAGCTAATTCCCGAACCATTCGGTTTAGATATATACTTCCAATTTGAAAAATGTTTTAAAAAAAGGTAAATAATTTTTTCGCGGGCTTTTCAAACCAAAAAACCATTTAGAAAAAATTACAAAAATTTAAATTTTATACGGTCCCCAGGTCCTATGACTTATATTTAGGAAAAGATGCAGCACACAAAAACAAAGTAAACACAAAAGTTTCATTTTATTACGATAAAAACTGGCAGAATTATGAAACTTTGAAAATCATACATTTCCTCAATTTTCCCGGCCATTTTCAAGAAGCTAGTAAGGGGCCGTCTCCAAAGTAAAATTAATTGGAACACTGCGAGGAAACTTTCGTTCTTGGACGTCACTCTTATGTAAATCATTTTTAAATTTAAAAGAACATAAATTACGTTAATAATACAATAATTGAGCACTTAAGAAATAAAATTTATTCTGTACGTGTAAAATATAGACAAAATAAAATATTTTGGACGAAGAAAACATTTCAAAAGGAATTCCAAAAAGTAGACTTATTTGCTGCAGCTTCAAACTGAGTTGCTGCGGTACTGATCATGGCGATTATTAAAAATCTGTTGTGTAGTCGCTAGCAATTGCATACAACCGTATTCTAATATTACGAATTCTAGTATGGGAGAACGAGATGTATACAAATGAAGAATACTGCGAAATGGTACTGTTGTACGGGCAGTATAATAGAAATAAGAGAGAGGCGGCAAGACTTTATGCCATTAAATTTCCCTGTCGAAGACATCTATCTTATTGTACAATTGCCCATGTTGTTCAACGCTTTTATAAAACCGGGAGTTGTCCCAGACGTATTCCTTTGTCTCGTGCCACACCTTCAAGCTTGCGGATACTCACTGAGAATGTTCTAGGATATTCCCTGGATCATCCTGAAGGTAGTGTCCGAGATATTAGCAAGGCTTGTTCCTACTCAAAATTGACGATGAGGAACATGTTATATACGTACGGTGCATATCTTTATCGTCCAGTCCTGGCACAGGAACTAATGCCCGGAGACCAGGAGCATCGTTTTGATTTCGTGTTACTGGATGAAAATCCAGATTTTTTTAGTGAAGTTTTGTGGTCGGATTAATGCCAGTTCTCGAGGCAAGGCACTATTAATACAAAGAATACGCATTATTGGTCCCTCGAAAACCCACATATAATACGACCGAATCACCACCAAAAGCGTTGGTCGGTGAATGTGTGGTGCGGAATATGAAAAAGCACCTTAATTGGCCCAATGTATTTCGACGGACCTTTAACATCAGAATCATACACGGAAATTTTACCTAGACCAATAGCCGATTTTTTATAAGATGAAGTTTCCTTACAGGATTTGTCACGCATGTGGTACCAGCATGATGGTGCACCCACACAAAAATCTGCACAACCACGTTCATTTTTGGCGCAGACATTTGACACTCGAATAATCGGCTATGGAGGTAAACAGGATTGGCCCCCGAGATCATCTGAGATAAATCCTCTGGATTTTTTTCTCTGGGGCTTCCTAAAAAGCAAAGAGTATGAACGTGAATCTATGAGTAAATCCGATTTACTCAATCGAATCAGCATGGCATGTAGGTCTGTGACACCAACTATGTTGCAGAAGCTACAGGTGGAGTTTCTGACGCGGGTTCGATACTGCATTTCTGCGGAAGACAGTAATTTTTTGAACATTATTTAAGTTAATTTGGTCATTCTGATATAATAAAACCCCCGATTTATGATTGGCGCATCATTCTACATTATGCTGTAATATGAACGGCAAATCCTGTATTCTTTTGCTGCTATTTGTTAAAATAAGCTGTTTTAATCTTTTCGGTACAAGTTGTATTTCTTTAATTTAACTTTTATTGTTTACCATACAGCAATACAAATTGTCAATCTATGATATTTACTACGATGTTTCAATATTACTATGATGTTTTTCTTTTGCTCTTTTTGTAGATAGTGAATTACTCTTCTCTAAACTCAATGTAAATACGACCCCCTTTTCTGAGCAATTCAGATGCTTCAATTTTATGTAGGCTTAACTCAGTCAGTTTTTATTGTAATAAAATGAAACTTTTTGTGTTTACTTTGTTTTTGTGTACAGCATCTTTTCTTAAATATAAGTGATAGAACCTAGGGACCGTATAAAAATTTAATTTTCGTAATTTTTTTCTGAATGGGTTTTTTTGGTTCGAAAAGCACGTAAAAACTTTCTTAACCTTTTAAAAAACATTTTTCAAATTGGAAGTGTATATCTAAACCGAACGGTTCAGGAATTAGCTATTGGGTCACATTAAGGCTGGACACCTTGTATATACACTCATGTACATAAATTAAGGATAATTCAGAATCACACAGAAATTGAACTCTAAAATAAAAATTTCACCAGTAGAATTATCACACACATCTTGAAGAAGAAGATGCAAATTACAGGAAACCACCAGATGGCGCGGATAGTACGTCACAATGACGAAGTGTAAGAGAGGGGTTTATAAGGAATGGTGGCAAAGAAGTAAAATTGTTCACAAGCGCTTTAAAAGCCTTTCAGTGCAATAACCGCATAGTTATGGTACAAAGGAAGCATTTGGATGATTTTTTATGTGGTAGAACTATCGGACGACTGGAATGTGGACGTACCCAGCTGGAAGTATCCGAGGAACTTGGAATATCCCAGAGTGTCATCTCCAGGCTTTGGCAACGATTCCAAGATTATGGTAATGTGAGTAGATGTTACAGCACAGGTCGCCCCCGAGTTACAACGCCGAATGAGGACCGGTATTTGGCAGTTACTGCCGAAAGAAACAGACGGAGCACATCATCACACCTATCTCGTCAGCTTTCTTCAGCTACCGGTACGACAGTTTCAAGGCAGACTGTGTACAGACTCTTAGGGCACATTGGCCTATATGATTGTAGGCCTGTCAGATGTGTTCCCCTAACCGCAACTCACTGTCGCCTGCGATTAACCTGGAGTAGAGAGCATGCATCGTGGACACCGCAACAGTGGTCTTGTGTGATGTTTTCCGACGAGTCCAGGTTTAGTTTGCAGTCTGATTCTCGCCGGACTTTCATATGGAGAGCGCCAGGTACCCGTTACGTTACCACCAAGAGAACACCATTGAACGACACCGTTACGGTGGTGCAGGATGGCTCGTTTGGGGAGGAATTATTCTTGGTTCCAGAACTGACCTGGATGTTCAGAGTGTAACGATGACAGGCCACATCTATCGGGATGTCATTCTGGAACAACATGTACGTTTATTTCGGGGTGCCAGGGGTGCTGAATTTCTGTTTATGGATAACAACGCCCGTCCTCACCGTGCAAACATTGTAGACGAATGCCTTCAATCGGAGGATATCACCCGTATGGATTGGCTAGCATACTCACCGGACTTGAATCCAATAGAGCATGTGTGGGATATGCTTGGCCGACGAATTTCAGCCCGTCAACCCCCTCCCACCTGTCTACCGGAAGCATTGCTTGATGACTGGTGTAATATTCCCCAAGATCAAATTGATAATTTGATACTCAGCATGCGTAGGCGCTGTAAGGCCTGTATTGCATCGTCCGGGAGACATACTCCGTATTAATCATCATACTAACCATGTTATACTGTTTTTTTGTAAATAGGTTCTTTTTTGAAATTTGCTCCAGGGAGTAAAAATCGCAATTTTTATTAAGGGGAGTTGAAAAGGTAAATTTTTTTTAAAAGGTGAATTTCAGGTTATTGCATTTTTAAATTTTTCATCTCATTACCTTTCCAAAAATACCTCATTTTTATCTCTAGCTTAATTAGAAGTGCTAAAATTTTGTTTTTAAAGAATCGTCTAAACGCGAGTCACCGATTTAAATGGACAGAAAAAAGGTAAACATTGCACTTCCTCTTGGGTCAGCTTGAAGTTTGACGTCATTTTTTAAAATTTCTTTAAGGCATGTTATGAAACGGATGGGATCTCGCCTCCGACGTTTCAAAGCAAAAATGAGGGGGCAAAAATTATCAGAGGGCAAAGCATTATGTGGCTAAAATAGATTAACAGAAGCAACTATTGATCAATTGCAAACATATTATGGTCTTGCCATTTGAAGAAATTTATCAAATGTAAAGTGTATGAAACAAGCTATATATATGGGCAATATTTCTTCACAAAATATCTACGGATAAAAATCCACAGCATAGATTTTGTCCGTCAGGTCTTGACACATAATATCAGTGTAAGAAGGCTCAATTGGAAAATAAACTTTATCTCCACAAACATAAACTTCCAGTTGCTGTTGTTGAAGCCATTAGGCCTATTTTTAGGGAACTTTCGGATCCAGAATTATTGAAAAAGTGCTTGCATGGAAACACGCAGAATTTGAATGAAAGCATTAATAATGTTATTTGGTCTCGTGTCCCCAAAAAGACATTTGTGCACATAGAAACACTTTCCTTTGGTACATATGATGCTATTGCATCCTTTAATAAAGGGAATGTAACAAAGCTGGATATTTTTTAAAAACTTAACATAGAGCGAGGATATTATGCGACATGCTGCATGGAACATCTCGACAAAGAGAGCAGTATAAGGGTAAAATATGCCAATTTACAGAAAACTAAGGAGACTAGAAAAGTAAAAAGACTTAAAAGAATGAAACAAGAAGATGAAAATTTAAAAAATGCTGAGAATTTGGAATATAGACCTGGTATGTTTTGATAAGGTAACTTTTTTTTTTATATAAAAATGTGTTTTTCTCAAAATGTCACTTTTGAAGGTTCGATGTACCTTTTCTCAGAAAGTATATATCTGATGTCAACAAAACTTACATGACGCATTCTTTATATATTCTAGTATATACTGAAATGAGCTTTTAGCAAAATTTTGTATAAATTTTTTTTTATAATTTTTTTTCTGTCGAAAAACACTGTTTTCTCACTATACATCAGATAAAAAAATTTTAAAGAAAAACTAATGGAAATTTTGGAAAAAGCTCATTTCAGTATAATATAAGACGTATGCTTAACTTGTGCAAAAAAAAATTTGGGGATTGTATTTCCAACAGGTTTTTAGAAAAGGTGTCGTAGTCTCTCACTACCCCTATGATTATTAATTCCCCTTTGCATATTATCTAAATTCGGGTATGTTGGATTCATAATTGACGACTACTTAATTAATAAACCAATATTATTTATTAAAAAATCTTTCTTATTATAGAAATACACAAATATTAATCAAACTTTAAGAACAACAAATTACAGTGGAGTGCAATAAGAATTCAATTATGAACGACGGAACACTAACTGAAACCACGGAGAATAACGCATACAAACAAACTACGCATTTATATCTAATTTATGAAAATAACAGACCTGATATCTTTTTAAGGCAGGATTCATTAATACTTGATGGATCTAAAGAGCGGCTTCAATCCTTGATATCTTCAGTTCCGTCCGAACCGAATTAATGAACCTTTTTCAATAATCTTTCTACGGCGAACAAACTTCACTAGTTAAACTAACCTCTCAGAATCACTTTCTTAATCAACCTCGTAGTTATCTCCTCTATCAAACCACGTAGTCATCCTCTTCTCTTCATTTCATTTCATTTCTCCCTTTTATATCTTTTTCGAACTCGCTAAACCCGAAATTATCTTGTTTGCATAAGTCACACTTTTGGCTCTCAGCGGGGATTGGTTAAAATAAATACAATCTTAAAGGAATTGAGAGAAGGTTAGTGAAACGCGTAAGCACCCGTCACAAAGGTACATTGAAAAAGCTCTTTTTAACATTATCAGTATAGAGCGTTCCGATACCCCTTAATTATGTGAAACATATAGCATCTTTTTTGCTCTTTACCTTTTGTTTAATAAATAGACTTTACAAATAAGTCAAATTTGTTTTGCTTCTGTCTCTTTCTTTGCTTGAACTTCATTATCCTTAATTTATGGACATGAGTGTATAAAAAAAGCCTTAGCATTTTAAATGAAGACAAAGTAGTTATTTTATCTTTCTGAGATAAAATAATCCTATTTGATTTGCCCTAAGGATGTGAATAAAAACGAACGCAAAACCTATCATAATTCTGCGTTTTTTTAAGTTTAGTGCTTTCAAATTCTGCGAGATTATAGAAAACTATAGAAAGAATATATATATAATTCCGGCTAAAAAAATTAAATCTGATTCCAGAGTCTTTTCCAAGGTGGAATACGTCCCGCCACGAAAGTGACACGTGATGTATAGTCACTTCTGTTTGGACGTATTCTTGAAAACCATTCTGCTATTGGTCCAAGTCCTCCTTCACGTGGTGTACTTTGAAACCGGCGGCTGACGTGGGAACTGCGCCAGCTACATCTAGGAAGGTCAGAGGTTGACTTTCCTTAGAACATCAGCTTCGGGGTGTCCCTCCTGGGATACTTTCCCAGGAGAAACTGCTTGACCGTTTAGACGTCACTTGTTCCCGACGGGAAATGGGTCTTTGGTGAACACCGCCACAGACTATTGGTTGTGGTAGATGCAATATACCGGATTCTGGAATCAACGTCTAAGATGTATTTGATATAGTAGATAATAAAGAACAAAGATGGGAAACTTTTCTACCATTAGAGACCGCATGTTAGATTATGTAGAAATAAAAGAGGCCGCATGTTAGATTATGTAGAAATAAAAGAGGCCGCATAGGTTGATGTACCTATAAATGCGACATTTATGAAATTTTTTGTTTTTGTACATCTTTAACAATTCTATGTATTACATAAAAAAAAGAAATTTAAAAAAAAATTAAATCCTTATTTATTTATTATTTGACATAAAAATTAGAATATAAAATATTTTTCTATTCATATAAGAGTAAAAACTTTATTTATTTTATTTATTTATCCGACGCCCATGCTTGGTTTCTTGACCATTTGACGCCGAGCCTCCCAGTACCGACTGACGATGCCGTCAGTTGGGTATTCATCGAGTCCAGTGCATTGGAGGAGGTGGTCACCATCCATTTCGGCATGGCCACAGAGTAGGCAAGCTTCGTCAGCAGCCAGGCCAAGCCAGTGGAGTTGTGCTCTCAGTAAGTCACGTACGGTTATTAGGCGAAAGCGGGGAACAGCCTCGGCTTTCTCCAGGTGCCTCGGGATTGGTCCCACAGTGGCCAGAGTTTCCCAAGGCTTTCCAAGACTCTTGGTTTCATGGGTCACGGTTGTATATTTGTAGATGAAAGTAGAAATGATGCTTTTTGCTCTTCTGAGAGTCAAGGAGACTTCCGGTTGAGACAACTCGGCTTTCTGCTTGGCATTTTGGTTGGCCCACTCATTGATGGGGATCCCAACGTGACTTGGGACTCACTGTAACGCTACAGTCCAGCCATATGAGATTGGCTCCGCAACTTTAGTTCGACACTGAATTGTGTTAAGACAGTCAGTTGGTGTATTGTGGCTTGGGAGTCAATGAAGAAGACAACTTTTGCAGGAGCTAGGCCAGCAGCTAGTAATTGCATTGCAGCTTCCAGACAGCCAAGACTTCGTCATCGTAGTTGCTGGTGTTTTTCTCACTGCTAATGAGCCCTCAAACAGCCGACAAAACCATCCCGTGCCGGCTCTGTACGTTTCTGGCAGGTATGAGCCGTCAGAGTAGACATGGAGTCACTCGTTCGCAGGGTACCTTTGTTCGATTGTTTCCAGAGCGCAGGATTTTAGCTCGTCAGGAATGGCATCAGCCTTATTTGATGTCATGTTAATTAGGTTGAGCCGTTTAGATGGAAGGGCAGTATCGACAGGGGAGTAGAACTGTATAGGAGCACGTCGAGTTATTAGTAGCGGAAGTTGGTGTTTCTACATAAGAAGTTCAGCATGTGAAAGAGGAGAGGTCTGAGTGTTAAGTCTCTGTGTTGCAAATCTGTACTCGTTTTAGTACCTGCAATATACTCTTCTGGCTCTCTCCCAAAATTTCAGAGTGAATTTGTCTCTACGACTGTCAAGAGGTTCAATGCAGGTCTGGAGTTGCATTGCTGGAATTGGAGTTGATTTGGCTCCACCAGAATAAAAACTTGTTATAACGTTAATTGTTGTTTTTTAATAAAATTATTAAATTCATAGATACCGCTGTAATTTTTTATATTTCAATGTTGATACTTTTATATTTATGTAAGCACACACACATATATATATATGACAGGGTCCGAGCCTGCATGCAAAGAAATCCTATCATCTTCAAATAATTCAAACTTTATTGCAGCATGGCAAAACTTTTCCGATATGGCCACCCATTGGTGCCTAACTCATTCGAACAAAGAACATTGATGCAGAGAGGTAACAATATAGTAAGACAATAGTAGCGGTAAGAAAATAGTTTTTGTGTATAGATCATATAACATGTTTAGTAGTGTTGCCGTGTTGCACTAGGTGGCGGGGGGTTCTAACAACACAATTGGCTCTTCTCACAAGTAATTGAAACATACATACATTAACGCTGTTTCTTATTTAATTCTATTGATTTGAAAATTGTCGTAATCTATATAATTAAATATTAATTAAAACTTTTATGAAGGCCCTCTGCTATAGAAGATCATGACAATAAGAGTTTTAACCGAGTTGACGAAGATGAAGTGAAAACTGTAAATATCATTCTACTAATCTGAAGCAAATAATATTATACATAAATTAACAATAGCACAAGTTCAAAGCTCCCGCGATTATTAAGCTCAGTTATTCAATACGAAAATCACAATTTCGCATAAAATAAATGGAACGCACAGTCGCTGGTGTGGCGTCACCTCATTTGACTTACACTGTAGGACAATACTTATCAATTTTGATGCACGGGGTTGAGCAGAACAGCCAGATTTGTCATTGTATTCTTCAAAAAGAGACCGCGTATTCTTCCCTCACACCTGGATCAAAATAGATGTTGAGCTATTTCTGGAAACAGCTTTGATGGAACCACACCTCTTCCTTCTCCGACACCCATATAACTTTCAGTCACAACGATTTTTGAAGGGACACTCCTGTTGGACAAGTTATCCATTATTTCGTTCCTTCGCACATGTGGGCAGCGAATTAATTGAATGGTAAGAATGTCGGCCTGTTGTGAGAAAGATACACCCATAAGGGTTCTGCGAGTGTCAAAGTGACAGGTCGATAGATAAACCCTCCATATGGTGTACGAGATACGATGACAAATTTGATCTCTGTCTCAACTGTCTATTGTCTCAAAGAATCAATGGAGTTGTGATCGTGGGGGCACCGGCACCCGAGAGGATCAAAATATCAAGGAACTGCGAGGACCTCTTACAGATGGGATGACAGAGTTTGTGGGGCAGCCGCTCCAGTGACTGATCTTTGGCGATACCAACGGGGGGTTGCAGGAACAGCCGCCACCTGACGATCATCTGAAGATCTGCGAACAATGATCCGGACTTGAACTTTTCTCCAGCGAAAGGCTGTGAAGATTAGAATAATTAATAATGAATTTAATTTCTTAAAATTAATTTGAAATAAAATGCCTTTTGGCCAAAAGCTGTGTGAACCTTCTCGCTACCAAGAAATGAACTAATTTCGAGTAATAACTACAAACTAACTTAAGTAATAACTACTTTACACTGTCAAATGTTGTTTCTTTGCATCATACTTACAAAGGCCGGAAAGAACATAAAAGAAGCTTTTAAATTTGTTTTTTTTGTGAAATAACCATCTTAGACACTTTTGGATCTTTGTAGAGACATTCTATGTTTTGTCACCAATGTCATTCATATTCAATTAGTATTGTTGTAGAATATTCTCTCTTGAAATACAAACAAACTTTCTGACCACAAAACCTTTTCTGGAAAGTGAATGTACTTCTAGATTTCTGTAGCAATGTACAGACAAAATTTACAACATAAAAAAAAAGTTTTACTATGAAAAAGAAACACGTTTTATCTTGAAATCAATATAATACACATGTGTTTAAAACAGCAATCCATATAAGTTTATCGACTTTTTCTAAAACATTATCCGTAGTCGACATTGTATATATTGAATGAACTTTATTTCTTTCCATTGTTTACATATTCTTATTGAATTATCGTTATATTTCCCTACTTCTGTCAATTTTCAATTTCTCCCGTAAAGTTATTAAATAACATTTTTAATTCAAAATATTATTAATCAGAGTATTTTTTTTAAATATTCATAAAATCGATTCCAAGGCAATATGTATTTAATGGATTTCTTAAATTTGAATTCTAAACGATGAAATAAGTTATTATAATCAATTTGTAATTTATAACATTACAAGCATTTGTTACAAACTGAGAAGAACGCATAAATAAATTTAAAAAAATTAAAAATTATGACAAAATATATTATATCTTGAAATTGATCGTGTGTCACCGCCGATCAATACATTCTGCGTTTCCCGAATGACATAATTTTTAGAAACGTTTTTGACAGAGCGGTTATTTTTCAGTTTTTGTTGGCTCTTCAGCATTTTCTCTTTTCTTAAATGAATTCAAGACTTTTATTTGAACGTCGTCATTTGTTTCATGTTGCATCAAAGACACCTTTTTCAAAGACTCGTGCAAGGCGCAGGATAAAACCGAGAAAGAATAGAACTGTAGCAGCGTTCACTAAGGACGTAAGAATTCCATTATTCGACTATTTATTTTTCTAAGCAAACAATTTCTTCAATTCTTATGTGAACTAATGAAATCCTTCCGATTTTTAATTAATTATATTTATAAATTTAGAGAAAAGCTATTACGAAAGTTTTAGAGAATTTAATGATATTTTTTGTTATTTTGAAAGGGAAAGATGAAATATTAAAAAAATATTTATATTATGAAATATCTAAATAGTTTTTAAAAGCAATTCTAAATTTGAAGTTAAAAACTTTCTAATTTACATAAGGCTCTTCAGGAAGAAAATAATTAGTATACATTAAAGAAAATTTTTTGAAAAACAAATTGAATGAACTTTTGAGATAGAACAGCAAAAAATATACAATACAATTAAATATGCAATACAATTAAATATACAATGCAATTAAATAAATATATATATATATAAATATATACATTTCAAAAATATACACAAAATAGTTATAAATCTAAGATAACTATAGTCATGATAGTATAAAGTCTTAGTCACAGTAGTAAAGCAAACTCCTGGCCTTAGGAACCAGGATTGCAGGTTTAAACAAAGTTTTGCGGCCAGCCAATCTTCACCTGTATTTGCCAATACTCTGAGCCATAGGGAAAGTAAGAAATTTCTAGAGAAGTTTAACTGTTATTACAAATAAAACCATAATCTATTAATATAAAACAATAATATTACAGCCTATAATAATTACTAGAATATGTTAAACAAAGCTAAAACAATTACATAAAGACTTACCACGTGAGTACAGCAAAACCATTTTCCTGGGCGACAGAAAAGTGAATATCAGTAACGCATAAAATTAGTAAGTTTTGATAAAATAATATTAAGTCTATATATATACACTTAAAAACTCTAAATTTTGTTTTAAAATTTATAGAAAATAAAAGTACAACCCAGACATATACAATTAATTTTAAATAAAACGTGATATTAGTAATTTACTTAGCATGAGGCGCCATTTATCGATTAACTGTACAACTAATAACATATTTCTTGTATTAAACTGTTAGGAATATAACATTTTATAAAGTTAGCAGGGTATTCATGTTCCATTCAATGTTTGATAAAGTTATTAAAATTTATATTAAATTTATCACTAACTAGTACTTTATTAAGATAAAAATAATTGAAAATAATAATTCTATGTATAGATATAGATAAGTTCGGATTCCAATAAGGCACTTTAAGAATGTTAAAATTAAAATCGTCTCTTTTATCAAAAACATTGCTATGTAATTTATAGTCCTTAATACACAATGATACATCCAAGTAATTAGTTTTAACTGGATTACTATTAATTTTAATTAGGTTTAAATAATTGGGATAAAAAGTAATATTGGGGTTAACATTATCATTTTTAACAAAAATAATTAGGTCATCTGTGTATCTAAAAATGTAATAATCATTATTAATAATATATTTATATTCGTAAAAGTGTAAATATAAATTAGCCAAACTATTTCTAGCATACACCTTGAGGCAAATCTTTAGTTTGTTTGTATAAAGAACCATTAAAATTAAGGTTGTTTTCTTTTAAGACTAAATCTATGAGAGTTTAAAACTTTTGTAAATTAATATTAAGGTTATAATTTCTATGATTTTCTAAAATAACCTTAATAATATCATTGATATCAATGGAATTAAAAAGATCTTTAAACTCATAACTATAAACTGAATAAATATTTTTATTTTTAAAAAAATCTATAATATCTTTACTATTTTTAATTATAGCTATATTAATGAAGTTTTGTATAATATTATCCTATATATTACCTGCAGTAGTGTGTGATATATGTTTTACAAGCCATTTATTACATTTCTAAATTTAACAGGATTTTTATGAAGTTTAGGTGTCAAAAATATATATGGAAACTTAATCTTATGAAAGGAAACAATTATATATATATATATATAATATATACAGAGAGCAAAGTCCTGGCCTTAGGAACGCAGTAGTTTACTTGTTTCTTTGAATTCCACATTTCGCGTTATTGCTGCTCTTTTTTCTAGGATAAATAAATCGTCAGTGGAAAGAAATTATTAGAATTAAAATTTTTCTCTCGCATTTAAAATTTTTATAATTCTAAAGTAATTCAAAATTTCTTTTTGCTGACGATTTACTTATCCTAGAAAAAAGAGCAGCAATAACGCGAAATTTGGAATTCAAAGAAACAAGTAAACTACTGCATTCATTTCCCCCCCAAAATATTTTGTAAATATCGATTTAATTCTCAATAGCGTCAATTATTCTAAATATGTTTCCACAGTAATTATTCCTTTTGGGGTTTGCAATCACGTTTCATATTTTCAATCCCGGGATTTCGGGATTACATAATCCAAATCCCGGGATTAGGATTGGACTATTTGTTAAAAATACTTACATATTAGCATAGTTGATATTGCATAATAAAACTGAAATATAATTAAAAATTGATTTAATATTATTTTAATGAAACAAATAAAAAGATTTATTCACCATAAAAAAACAAATAAAAATAGTTCATAAAGAAATTTTTTTAAAAAAAGCATTTCTTCATTTCTTGTGTTTATGTAAATACGCTTATAAATACACAGCTCCTCCAGCGTTTCATCGTTGGAACGGCTTCTTATTTTTGTTACGAATTGTCCTGCCGAAGAAAATGCACGTTCGGATTCCTTACTAGTAGGTATTAACGTCATTAAATAGGAGTCTGTTCTTTTCAGGTAGTCAACACGTCTCTCTCCGTTTTCAAATAGAGACATTTCTTTTTGAATTTTTGATGACAGTGTCTCAAATCTAAAATACTGCTTTGGTGCATGTACTTCTTTGATAACTTTATTTAGTTCTTCTGCTACACTTAATGGTTTTTGTATATAAATTGATCAAGTTATTGAACCAGAATGTGAATCAATTCCAAGTGTTATCTCATTTGAAATTGAAGATCCAGTTGCATGAGCTGTTAGTCATGCAATGGGATTTTAAGTGTCTTAAGTCTTCCAAACAGGTCCGCTATTAATTAACGGCATTTAATTGAAAAAGGAACTGTGACAAAATCTATTCTTGTGATGTTGCTTGTATTATTGTGTAAGCATCACAGTGAACCACTTAGATCTTTGCGACATTCTCAAAATTTAAGGCAAAAATTTTGAGTGAAAAAATAATTGACTTAACAGCAAATTATAATTACCTTGACCTCCACGCACGCACGCACTCACGCACTCACACATACAGAGTAAAAGAGCTTTTTCATACGTATCTCAACATTGTTTATTTACTTTTAACATCGCTCAAGAACAAAAATACAAGAGAGGGAATTTTCGTTTAATAGATTTAAATATTAAAAGAAAAACAGAGAAAAATTGTATTACAAAAAATAGAGTCACGTGTTCAAGTGAAGGGAAATATAAATCATTTTTAGAAATTACATAAGTGTCTTAGGGTTTGTAAGGTAGTTTTCAGCGCTTAGTAAGGCACGTATACACTTTTTCTAGGAATCGCTAATAACACAGTGAAAAGTCTAAGGTCTGATCGTTTTAATGTGGAATCACAAATAAATCTGTCAAAATATAGTTTTTTTAATCCTTTAATACAAGATGAAATGAGACGCACTTCGAAATACGGTGTTTTAGTTATGATTTAGATATGATAAATGAATAAGATTCGAATTTTAAGTAGTTATTAAGTTACATATATGTTACAGGAAAGCTATTAAAAGTTTTAACACTAAATATACACATGGACTTAATGTTATGTACATTGGCAAAATCACTTTAGAAATTGCTGTACAAAAACAATACAATTATTTTTTATAACAATTTCTCCTTAATCATATTAAAGAAGAGAATTTTTAGAAGTATAAGAGCTAAGAGAAGAAAAGTAGAACTAAACAATTTTTTAATCGATAATACTAAAGTAATTGTCAGTTATGTTGAAAAGGACTTTAATATCAAAAAGATTAAATATTTCATGTTTGGGCGTAACGAAAAGGAAATAGTGGTATTTCATAATATTTTAAACAATGATTATTTAAAGGAGTGTCAAGCTGTAACACATTATTAAAGACATTCATAATTTCTTAGTCCATAACTTCCATATAAATGTCAATAAAGTAATTGATTCTAAAACTAAATATCGCACTTTACTTTTTTACGAATAAATCAATTAATAAAGTTATTTTTCCAGTGTGTTTAAAGCGCATTTCATGCTTTTTTCTGTTAGAATGTAATTATTGAAAAAGCTTTTAAATACAACAGAATCCTTATCTTAGATTTCAATTATAGTTCTTTCTCGCAAAATATACATGATTGCAAAATATTTAGACTTCCATGAATTTTTATTGATAAACATCAATACGTAGTTATTGGTAATTTGAATGTTATTAAAAACAAATTTAAAAAAAAAAATATTACGTATGTGCATAAAGGCACTGGTGTATGTTTTAGATCGACAATGTCCAATAACAAGAGATTATTACAACTTATTTCGATTTCTGCTGGTAAATATCGTTAACCTATAGCGGCATTTGAAGAATTTGAGTAAAATATATTAAAGGACCTGATGAAATTAAATTACTAGTCTAATTATATAAGATTACTTAAAAGGATTTTAAAAAGATGATAGATATATTACAAAAATAATTCATTATTGCTTATATTAATAAAGTGCCCGATAATTATCCTATAATTTGAGAATATTTTTTTATGGTAGCATGCACCTAAATTCCATAAAAATCCTATTAAATTTCATGCAGATACAAATGGATTTAAAACATATCAGTTCTTCAGATAAGTTGTGTTGCAAACTATTTTACTGAACTTCATCAATCATCAAGATATTACAGCTATAATGAAAAATATTGGAAATATCTCATAATTTCTTTTAAAAAGATATATTTATTCAACTTAGCTATGATTTCAATAATTTATTTAATTTGTAACGAATTATTATTTCTTTTTCCCTCTAACCCGGCTAAATGTGTAGGAGGAACTAAATAATCAGATGAAATGATGAACTTTAATTATTTATTTATCTCTATACTTAACACAGACACAAATCATACTCTTATTAAGATAAATTTGATCAATTAGAGCACGAAGGGGCGAGACAAGATAGCGTGGGGATAATATATACGATCATGAGAATCTATCCTTACGATAACTTATACAAAGCTTATTTTAAGAAATGTGCTAATAATTTAGCTCTCTAACTTCTATTTGAATAAAGATTACAGTACCAGAACTCTTGCAATCCTTTAAATTATTTGACTTGGCCTTGAACACTAATAGTTGACTTAAGGTATCCGACTGGTTGCGACAACTTTTTTTTTTTAAAAAAAAGGAGATATTGGTTTTTTTTTGTTGTTATTTTTAGATTTGTTTAGTGCATTTTAAGAAAAATGTGCTAAAATTAAGAAGAGAAAAAGAAATTATTATTACTAAAATGGGAAAAAATAGGTAACAATTGACAAAAAATAGCATAAACGCGGCCCATTCTGCATCAAAAGTTTATAAACAAATTTTCAATTTTTCAGTTCTGATGTTTTGCTGTGTTATTCATTTTG
The DNA here is from genome assembly GCA_019973975.1 of Trichonephila clavata. Classification (NCBI taxonomy): domain Eukaryota; kingdom Metazoa; phylum Arthropoda; class Arachnida; order Araneae; family Nephilidae; genus Trichonephila; species Trichonephila clavata. Next base: position 97,959 of record BMAO01000454.1, read on the forward strand.
AAATGACCTCAGGATAAGAAATATTTTCTTTTTCACAAAAACTTGAGCACTTTATGTCGGTTACTATATGAAAATGCTTAAAAAGACAGTGATTCTATTCACATAAGGGACTGTAAATTTTGTACTAAAACAGTGATTGATAAATCTGAAGCTTAAAACAATTCTACTATTATACAGAACTTACAGAAAAAAATTCAGTTAATTATATTCAAAACTTTTTGAGCAATCGCTGACCCCGTTTGATTATTTTCAAAAAATCACATTTCGAGTAAAACGCGTTTTAACATATGACATCTTGCTTAAAGTTATGGCCTCTGCTTTTACTAAAACACGTGTAATTCTTGTTCTAGTAAATAGAAAAGGATAAACCTGGTATTTTTATAAAGCTAATAAGATGGCCCATAAAATAAAATCATAAAAAAAATTGTCAATTTTTGGCAAAATTTAGAGTTTTAGGGTAGATGGATACCTTAAGCACTTCTTCGAGATTCTAACTTCACGCGTCGTACACTGCTTACGTATACGTATTACTGTCGTATTGCTTACTTCCCCTCAATTCACTTCACATCCGAGCTATCCTCACTTCACTAACCTTCGATTCTCACTTCACTAATCTTTTTAACACTCGCGAATACAGAATCAATTTGCATAATCACATTTTCCTGTCCTGGCAGAAAGTTGGTTGAAAGAACGCTTGCCCTAAAGGAATCCCGAAGGAGTTAGTGAAAGGGCACGTATAGATCCGTCACAAACTGCGTAGATTTTAATGATATTGCTGCAGCTTACAATTGTTGAGGTCGCTGTCAGGGTCGGATTACTCATGTGAAAGGCTGCGTTCGGACGACATTGATATGTTCGAGAGTCCAAGCGAATTTGGAAGTCAATCGGTGAGAGAGTCCGTTGGAGTGTGTTGGGGCGTCGTAGAGTGTTGAAGGGTGTAGAAGCCACATACAGTACATGGGTTTTCCCTTTTGATGTCTATTTAAAGGTGGAATACATCACCCCCATAAAAGCGACACGTGAGGCAGAATAGTTTCTGTTTACTATACGACTATTAGTCCTTATCACCCCTCACGTGGTGGACTTTAAAAGCCGAAGACTAATGTAGGAACTGCGCCGGTAACCTCTCTGTCATTGGATAAAGGGTGGTCAAAAAAAAAAAAAAAAAAAAGTTGACTTGTCTTAGAACATGAGCGTCGGATTGTCCGGTCTTGGATACTTTCCCTCGCGAAACGACGTGACCGTTGAAACGTCATTAGCTCCCTAATAAGAAATTGGTCCTTTGGTGGAGACATATAATGGCAATATAATGAAAGTTATTTTACAAAATTACAGTAATTATGTACTTAATATAGAAACGTAGTATACATTTACCCCGAATAAATTTTAATGGTAATTTATATAAACAAACTAAAGATTTACCTCAAGGTAACCTACTAGCGGGAGCTTAGCTTATCTATATATTTACCTTATTATAAAAATAGTTATATTATTAGTAATAATTTTTACATTCTTAGGTATATAGATTACCTGTTTTAGGTAAAACTAGTCAGTTTACTCTTAAATATTTGAACTTCATCAAAACTAACAATAATCCTCACAGAACAGATTACCTTCCTGTAACGTTGCATATTATGAATAACAAATTACATAGTAATATTTCTATAAAAGAGATGCTTTTAATTTTAATATTTTAAGGTACCTTTCCGGAATTCCAAGATTTGAATTTCTGTATATATATATATATATACATATATATAGAAAGATAATTTTTCACTATTTATATCATAACAATACATTTGTTAGCGTTTAAATAAAAAAACATTAAATCTTAAACTTTTATTACAAATTCTTAGATTAGGATTATCTTTCCATAACATTTTCTTTATAATTACATTTCTAATAAATTCAAAATTTAAGACAATTTTTTTAAAAAAAATTTATTTTAATCTTTTTATTATTTTTTATTCTTTTAATATTTTTTCGATCGCGCTTTTTGTTTTAGTCTGATGTACTATTTTATCTTCTTGGCGTTAGAGACTTGGGAAATAGAAATTTTAGGTGATGATCTTGGTACACCATAATAAATTTGTATTCTTTATCTGGCTGAGGCTGAAAGTCAGTAAGATCTACCTGACAACGGGAATTAAATTCGGAAACAAATCAGGTTTCACAACAATGCATTTTTTTTAAATCAGTTTTTTCTTAACCGAAACTATTTAACAGAAGTTAATTAACAATGTAAAAAAGCCGAAATGACTACTAAGAAGAAACTCAAAGACTATTGGTTGCTGAATCGCTATTATGTGATGATTGTAGAAATCAAATTAAATTCATTTATACTGTTAAAAAAGACGTCAGTACCATACAATATTACGTCACGAATTTTGAATTATTTCAAGAACTTCATGAAGCTCATTTGGATATTGGACATGGAGGACTTGATAGAATGTAGAAAGATCTTTTAACCAAATACAAAAATGTTGCATATTATGATATTGAACTGCCCATCCTTCTTTGTGAACCTTTCCAGAAAAAATGAGAAAAGTATTAACTCGAATTTTGGAACGTCGTCGAATGGTCTGTAGACAGTGGCGTAACGTACAACCCAGCAACCCCCGCATCGTGGGGAGGCCAGGGTTCTAAGGGGCCCAAATCCTGGCTGCTGCCAAGTACCTTACCCTTTGTAAAATCCAACTGGGGGGGGGGAGGCTCAAACCTAACTTTGCAGGGGGCCCAGTTGCTCTCAGTTACGCCACTGTCTGTAGATCAAGATTTTTCCAACAATACAGCTTACTACTTCATTTTCAAGCAGCACATTAAAAAACTAATTTTTTTTAGAAAACATTTGGTAAAATTATGTATTTTGACACTCTCGAACAAACCTTTAAAGTGCAAATGACAAATTCTGAGCCTGAGGCACATGTTAAAAGTCACTTGCCACGTAATGATCGAAATGAATTGAAGATGTATTTCATACTTTGCCGCTTTCTCACTGGGCATTCTATAGAATGCTTTGGAAATGTATGAAATATGAATCGTTTCATGTATTGTAGGCTAGTTTTAGGCATTATATAAAATGGTGGATTTCAAACGTTGCCTATATCATTTATGATACAAAAAATTATCATAAAAAACTAACTATACTCTCTAATATTTAATCAAAATCTAAACTATATCTGATCTTTTCACTAAGCAAAAGCCCATGACGGACAGTTGGAGAAAATGATTGGCACATAATTGCCATTCTGAGCTCAATTTAAGCACATAATATTCAACAATCGTTTTATTTTAAATAAATTCGTTTGGAGTATGTATATAATCTACATTCTATAACAAAAAAAAAAAAAAAAAAAAAAAAAAAAAAAAAAAAAAAACGACGCACCAAGAAGGAGTAGCCCGATTGTAATGAAATTTCGTAAGTAAAGACATTTGTACCGAACATGCAACTGATTAAAATTTGGTGTCCAATGAATGAAAAGCGCATCGGAACTGCGCACTCAACAGGTGTCCATAAGAAGCGATTCTCAATCGAATGGTCAAAATTTCTGTTGCATTGCGATTTAAGATACCTTTCAATGACTGAAAAAATGCATCGCCGCAGGATTCGAGCTCATTACGAGCAATTTTCAGAGTTTGAAAGAGGTAGTATCATTGGATTGAAAGTGGCAGGTTGGGAAAATTGGAGAAGCGCTTGTTATATGGGTTGAAGCAATGCGGCCATTAGAAGATGCTTGCAAGAATGGGTGGACAATGGTAAATTTCAGCGTCGTGATGGTAGCGGTCTACCTGGGACCACAGCAGATCGGTAGGACAGATTGATTGTCAGATCAGCTGTCACAGCGCCTGATTCATCCTTATCAACCATCAGACGGGCGACCCGCACATGAGTGTCCACCATGACCCTTCACAGACGGCTGATAGAACGAAATTTAAGCTAGTACCGACTGCTACGCCACCTGCCACTCCCGCCTGCTCACTGTTGGACCAGATTACAATGGTACTTGGCTCGATTAGGTTGGAATCATGCTGACTGTGGACGTATAGAGTTAAGCGACGAATCCCGCTTCCAACTGTGTCCTGAAGATAATCCAAGACGTGCCTGGAGACACCCAGGGCAGTTTGCCGATCCTGCTTTCACGCCTCACAGGCCATTAACCAGGAGTTATGGTCTGGGGTGCCCTTTCTTTTGACATCCGGGGTCCCTTTGGTCATCATTAGAGGCACACTTACAACACAGCGGTACCTCGATGACATTCTGAGAACTGTTTTACTACCGTTCCTTTTGCAGTGCCCTGGCCTTATTTTCCAGCAAGATAATGCCAGACCAAATACGGCAAACACTTCCTTGGTCAACCAGATCACCAGTTCGCTCTCCAATCGAACATGTCTGGGATAAGATGGGAAGGCAACTGCATCTACCAGGGAATACTGACCTGGCTCGACATTTGGTAAGAAATACCGCGGGAGACCATCAGGGGGCTTTATCACTCTATGTTATGTGATGTAGCAGCTTGCATCTAGGCTGGAGGTGGGTTCACACCTTACTGAGCTCGTTAACTCTGAGATATAAATCATTTAATTTTTCTGAAATTTTAATCATTTTCTGTTCTGTTCATAATTTTTCTACCCACCAAATTTTCTCTTTATCGGACAACTAGTTCTTATAGAGTTCGTCGTTTTTTTTTTTTTTTTTTTTTGTAAATATTTTTTATGCAAATATTTTAGGAACATTTACATCCCTCTTGTAAATGTACGTTTGTCCAAAAATTACTATGAATTTAGCTAAAAGTGAGTTAGTTAAAAATAAATGAGAGAATAATGAGACAAAAAAATGAATGAAGGTTATTATGCTTTGAATGAATCTTTCAGATTGAAACTTTAATGCTTCATCTGAATTTTTTTCTTTCTTTTAGGAATTTCTCGAGGCGGCAGATGGCCGTGCATTTTCTGAAAATGATCGAGAACCTTCAAAAAGAATGAGAGACTTTTGTAAACAAACAAATGAGGCAATATTCTCAAAGAAAACTGTAGCATGCACAATTTTAAAAGGTCTCATCTTGATTATTTGTATTTCGTGTTTCTTGTACCAATCCACGAATTTTTTCGTACTCTATTTCACATACCCTACTACCCTCAGCCTCGCAGTAACTAATCCTGAAGTCATCATAAAACCTGCAGTAACTTTTTGCAGCTCTGATCTGTAAGTAATTTCAAGTATTTGTGATTTTTTGATAGACAGAGAAAACATAGATCATCTTTTCAAATACATAGGAAAAGGAAACGTAAAATAAATAAAATGTGATTAAATAAAACCAAAATCATTAATTAGTGTTCACGTAATGGCACAAAAATATTGTAAAGGTTTTTATAAAGCTTGCGAACAGTTTGTAATGCTTGTCGGTTCCTGCTTCCCTCTGATCTCCCTTGTCTACCCTCGGATCCGGCTAGATGTGCGGGAGGAACTGAATAATTAGTAGACATGATTCACTCTAATTATTTTATTGTCACAAAATATCAAGCAGACACAATAATAATCTAATTAAGATAAAAGATCAGATAGCAGAGTGTGGAGGTGAGACTCGTTAACCTGGGGATAATAATACTGACCCTCAACTGATCCCACGATATCCTATACAAGCACAATATAAACTACGTCACGCACTAATAAGTTAAACTTCTATTTAAACAAGGATCACGATACCTGTACTTTTATGAAGTTGAGTCCTCCATTCGAGACCTTGAATACGATCTTTATCCGGACTTAATCACCGTCGAGTGATACTCTTAGACTTCTTCAATTGATAAACTTCCGATTTGCACTTAATAATTTCACGATACTTCACTCACCATTTAACTACTAAAACTCGCGAATTTATATAATACTAGCTTTCATGTCCCGGCGTTGCACGGGCTTATACCGAGGGTATAATTTAATCCCCATGTTAATTTCCTCCTTTTATTCTAACGCTAAAACTTTTGTGGGGTTTCACGCGTACGATGTGAATGCATGTCCCGTGAGTGCATGTCATGGCTTTGTTGCTTAACATTTTCCCTTCTCTTCGCAAATTCTCGATTCTAGTACCACTGAAGACCCGCCGTGTAGGGGTAAAATGCGCATAAATTATGTCGAGAGCTCAAACGTCCTCCCGTTGGTGTGGTGTGGTAGTTATGAGAGGGGGTGCCAGCTCAGGTGTCGTCCGCGTCACTTGACCATGGTTCAAAATTACGTGGACCGTCCCCAAAAGGCCTCGTGTTGCTGAACAGTGGGACGTTAATATTCACTCAACTTCACAAATTCAGCACTTCCAATATTATTTTCCGAAATTACTTTGATTTCTTTGTTTATTTCCTCTCCGCTTAGCCCTGCGTTGCACGGGCTTTTACCGACTGAATAACTTCACCCTCATGGAAATTTCGTGTTTCCCTCAGGCCGATAGCACTTGTGTGTGCGTGCGATGTGAGTGATTTCTTTAACAATCTCATAAAAACTCCCTTTTTCGAAATTTGTTCTTGCGTTGGTGTGGTGTGGTAATTATTAAAGGTGGGTGAAAGCTCATGTGTCGTCCTCGTCACTTGAGCATGGTTGAAAATTTCGAGGTCCGTCACCAAAAACCCTCGAATAGGCAAACAGTGCGAATTTAAAAATCACCCACTCACTCTCCAATTCTTTCGTTTTACCGAGTGAATAACTTCATCCCCATGGAAATTTCGTGTTTCCCTCAGGCCGATAGCACTTTTGTGTGTGTGTGTGTGTGTGCGCGCGATGTGAGTGATTTCTTTAACTATGTCATAAAAACTCCCTTTTTCGAAATTTGTTCTTGCATTGGTGTGATGTGGTAATTCTAAAAGATGGGTTAATGCTCAGGTGTCGTCCTCGTCACTTGAGCATGGTTGAAAATTTCGAGGTCCGTCACCAAAAACCCTTGAATAGGCAAACAGTTCGAATTTAAAAATCACCCACTCACTTTCCAATTCTTTCCTTTTCCTGAGTGAATAATTTCATCCCCATGGAAATTTCGTGTTTCCTTCAGGCCGATAGCACTTGTGTGTGTGTGTGTATGCGCGCGATGTGAGTGATTTCTCTAACTATGTCATAAAAAATCCCTTTTTCGAAATTTGTTCTTGCGTTGGTGTGGTGTGGTAATTATTAAAGATGGGTGAAAGCTCAGGTGTCGTTCTCGTCACTTGAGAATGGTTGAAAATTTCCAGGTTCCGTCACCAAAAATTTTCGAATAGGCAAACAGGGTGAATTTTAAAATCACCCACTCACTTTCCAATTCTTTCGTTGCAATTTTTTATTTCCCGGAAACGAAAATGTAGTCTTTTTAAAAATAGTTGTATGCTGAAAAAAAGACAGAAAGTATAAATTTTTAAAATTACAAAATTTCACTACTATTTTAATTCTTGGAGTAAAATTGTGAGGATTTTTTTGAAATATTCGACTCGGGGAAAAAAGGTATCATGCAATTACCTTTATAAAAGAAGAAATTATTAAATGATTGATTTAAGTAATTTGAAAGTTTTATTAAAATTTGTTCAAAAAAGTTTTTGGCTTTTTTTTAAAATCACTGATTCTAAAAGTTTTAAATTGAAAATTTCGAAGTCCGTCGCCAAAAAACTCTGGAGTAGGTGAACAGTGCGACTTTTTAAAAATCCCTCACTCACATTTCAATAACGGAAAAAATATTGCAACAGCAAGTTTGACCTTGGCCGCTGAGCGTTAAACAGAGGGGGAAAAAAATATAATAATGATTCTCGCGCATGCGCAAAGCCTTTAGAATGTCTTTAAAGTTTTCATTATTTTTGAGGGCTCAATTTTTAATTGAAAATTCCATGTTTTCACATATTGATTGGAAACAACAATAATTTTTGAAGAAAAAAGGTTACAAAAATAATGCTTATATTATTTCTCGCAAAAACTTTATTTTACGAAAATCACAAAGAAAATCTTTAAAATTCGTAATTTTTAAGCGAAATCGACACACGGGAAAAAATTTCATGCAATTTTTTTTTTCAATGAAGAAATTATTAAATGATTGATTTAAGTATTTTGAGTGTTTTATTACAATTAGTTCAAAAAAGTTTTCGGCTTTTTATTTTTTAAATCACTGATTCTGAAAGTTTTAAAAATCATTTTTATATAAACGCAACGATATTGATTCATATGAGAAAAAATCATAAGATATGCAAAACAGCATTGTATTGTTAAAAAAAAAAAGTTGTTTTTTTTCTATTAAATTCTTTAAAGAAAGATAGTTTTTTCCCGGAAACGAAACTGTAGCATTTTTAAAAATAGTTGTATGCTGAAAAAAGAACAGAAAGTATAAATTTTTCAAATTACAAAATTTCACTACTATTTTAATTCTTGAAGTAAAATTGTGAGAATTTTTTGAAATATTCGACACGGGGAAAAAAAGTTTCATGCAATTACGCATTATTTTAAAGTAAACTATAAGTTTTATGAAAGAGAACAAAAATTTTGATACTGATAAATATTTTAAATGAATATCAGAAATGCATTGTGAATGCATTTTAATTTTTAAAAAATTTCACTGAAAAAAACATTCAAAAAGAAAATAATACTATTTGATAAAAATATTTAATTTTTATTAATTTTAATTTTATAGTTTTTCATTCCACTCTGTGTTAATTAAATTATTTAAACACGTATCTGCGAAAAAAAGTATATTATAAAAAACTAACTTATTATTTATTTTCTAATAAAATTGATTAAAATTGCTCATTTAGCAATTAATTGTGACATACCATTTGCTTACATAATGGCAGCACTGAAAATGAAGTAAATTTCAGATCAGTGGGGATGCAGCAAGTGAATTCAATCATTGAAGAAGAGAGAATTAAAATATATTTCAGAATATTTCCTTTTTGTGTGTAATGATGGGTGGCGACGCAATGTCCAGTAGGAGAAAAAATTTAAGACAAGTATGAAAAAAGGCGACCGGCGGATTTCTGCGAGGCGGACATCTTCCTTCGCATTGACCGCGCACGGCAGTGCTGCAGTTATAGTCTTGAGTGTAGCGTGAGCTCTGAGCACTCCGCCACCAGACAGTTAACCAATATTTGGCTAAATGTAAAATCGCGTATTTTAAATTATTTAAAAAAATCATTACCTTCATTTTAAGGGCGTAATTTTTACGTTAATGCTCTCAAACATCACCAACTATTTACAAAAATAACGTACTTTGAAATAAAAAATGTACAAATTACTACTTTTTAATTTATTTCTCAGAAAAAAACATAAGTTTACGAAAATCACAATTTTTTTTTTAAAATCCGTAATTTTGAAGCAATTTTTTCAATCTTCGTATATGTTACGGATAATATTACTGTACACACGAAAAAAAGGTTTTGTGAGATTATCTTCATAAATGACGAAGTTATTCAATGTGAAGTAAAAATTAAGACTACTTTTTAAAAATTCTTTAAAAAAAGTTTTGGGAATTTTATTTTTTAAATGAATGGATCTAAGACAGAACGGCTTGAAGTTAATTAGTGTAGAATATCGATTTAATAACACGAAAAGTAATTCATACCCAATGATTTAGAAATAATTTTCATAAAAACGCATCTGTTTTAACACTATTTTAAAAAATTCGAAAAAAATGGAAAATATCGTTATTTCACAAAAAAAAATTATACCGTGTCGTGGCGAAACAAATGATGTTTCCGATTCTGTAATTATTTTTTGTCTAATTTCGACACCGAAAATTAGATGACAATTTTAATATGGTGGAAAACGTAAGATTACCGCTCGGCCGAAACGGAAGGGAAGTTCCGCCAAGTAAGCAACCGGCAGGAGTAAAACAATTAGGCGTTTTAAGGTTTTTAATTAATATCTTTTTAACTAATTACAATATCGGAATATAAATAGGCAATACGGCTTCCCCGGAAAATTCCCGAGCTTTTGGTACCTTCCGCGACTTTCTGCGTGGTGCTGTTCGTGAGAAGATAGACGCACATACATAGATAGATAGATAGATAGATACGTTTGTTTACCTTCGAATTTTAATAGTGTAGAAGATAATGGCAGCACTGAAAATGAAGTAAATTTCAGATCAGTGGGGATGCAGCAAGTGAATTCAATCATTGAAGAAGAGAGAATTAAAATATATTTCAGAATATTTCCTTTTTGTGTGTAATTATGTGTGGCGACGCAATGTCCAGTAGGAGAAAAAATTTAAGACAAGTATGAAAAAATTCGACCGGCGGGTTTCTGCGAGTCGGACATCCTCCTTCGCATTGACCGCGCACGGCAGTGCTGCAGTTATAGTCTTGAGTGTAGCGTGAGCTCTGAGCACTCCGCCACCAGACAATTAACCAATATTTGGCTAAATGTAAAATCGCGTATTTTAAATTATTTTAAAAAATCATTACCTTTATTTTAAGGGCGTAATTTTTACGTTAATGCTCTCAAACATCACCAACTATTTGCAAAAATAACGTACTTTGAAATAAAAAATGTACAAATTACTATTTTTTAATTTATTTCTCAGAAAAAAACATAAGTTTACGAAAATCACAAAATGTTTTTTAAAATCCGTAATTTTGAAGCAATTTTTTCAATCTTCGTATATGTTACGGATAATATTACTGTACAAACGGAAAAAAGGGTTTGTGAGATTATCTTCATAAATGACGAAGTTATTCAATGTGAAGTAAAAATTAAGACTACTTTTTAAAAATTCTTTAAAAAAAAAGTTTTGGAAATTTTATTTTTTAAATGAATGGATCTAAAAGAGAAATGCTTCAAGTTAATTAGTGTAGAATATCGATTTAATAACACGAAAAGTAATTCATACCCAACGATTTAGAATAATTTTCATAAAAACGCATCTGTTTTAACACTATTTTAAAAAATTCGAAAAAAAATAGAAAATATCGTTATTTTACAAAAAAAATTATACCGTGTCATGGCGAAATAAATGATCTTTCCGATTCTGTAATTATTTTTTGTCTCATTTCGACACCGAAAATTAGATGACAATTTTAATATGGTGGAAAACGTAAGATTATCGCTCGGCCGAAACGGAAGGTAGGTTCCGCCGAGTAAACAACCGGCAGGAGTAAAACAATTAGGCGTTTTAAGGTTTTTAATTAATATCTTTTTAACTAATTACAATATCGGAATATAAATGGGCAATACGGCTTCCCCGGAAAATTCCCGATCTTTTGGTACCTTCCGCGACTTTCTGTGTGGTGCTGTTCGTGAGAAGATAGATGCACATACATAGATAGATAGATAGATAGATAGATAGATAGATAGATACGTTTGTTTACCTTCGAATTTTAATAGTGTAAGATATTTGTTGTTGTTGTCGTGTCCGTCCCGCAGGGAAGGAATGAAAGTTGCCATTGCCTGTGAGACAGGTTGGACTTCTTAACGATAGATGGCGACACCACCTATCTCCACCTCCACAATTTTGGCACGGAACTGAAGGGGAGGGAAATGTTCTCCAGCCCCCTGCACTCGTGGTTTCTGCTGCGACCGCTCACAAGACTTTCGGACCCACTGATTTAACGAGCACGTACTCCATCTATACTCGGTGGTATTTAGTGGCATCGGGCATCGAACCCAGGCCCTCGGGTCTGGAGTCCGATGCTCTAACCACTAGGCTACCACGGCCCTATATAATATATTTAATTTGCATAATCACGCTTTCTTCACTCGTTGAAAGTTGGTTGACAATATTATTTCCCCAGGGGGTTAGTTATAAACGCGTATAGATAAGTCACAAGTTTTAGCAACCCTGGGGGTTAAATTTTATTTACAAACTAGATACATGTGTATATTGTGTGTTCTTTTTTCCTGTCATGCATATGATTTCTTCTTATACATGATTTCATTTAAAAACTACAGTAAAAATGATCCCAGCAAATAATTTTCACTATGTACAAAAATTTTCGCCAGGTACCAAACCTTGTACAAAAAGTTTGATTGAAAAACTGTTTGAGGCCTAGAAATATGCCAAGAAGAGAGCCAAATGAGATTAGTTAACAATTCTTGAGGTAAACAAGGCAACTTTACAACTGTCATAAAATCCTTAATTTGATTATGTTTCCATTATTTCTTGAATATCTGATTACACATAAAATACTATAACAAACGATTGATTCGTTTGCTGAATGTGAAATTTCTAAAATTTTTGTGTTTTAGTTTTACTTTTACTTAATATTAATTATATAAGAATTGTATCACTGTGTGTCATATATTTTTTAAAATAAGGTTCATCGTTAGTGGTCAGATGGAATTTATTTAGAGCAACAAACTCTAAGTGGTTAAAAAAACTGATTTTCAGAGGATTTCTAGAGAGGTGCTCTCTGTCTTAAAATATAAGCATATAAGCAGGGACGTCTTAAGGCAAGGGTCAAATGGGCTCATAAACAGGGCCTCGTCTTCGTTGGTGCCTTATTTCGTTCATGACTCTGTCTTAATAAGATCATGAATCGGATAGGTTTAATGGTCAAATATAATCCCCTTGCATATTCTCAAAAAAAAAAAAAAAAAAAAAACCCTCCAGGGGGAATTTTAAGTTGCAGTTCAATTGGCAAAAGTGACAAGACTGTATTATTATGTGATGACCGTTGTCCATGTCTAAGCCTATAGGCTTAGTACCATAAACAATCATTCAACTTATTTAGTCGAAATGCAGCCATAGGTTGAGCCGGTTTGTCCCTAGGTGTGTGAGATTGAGAATCGTGTGCATTTATTTTTTCAAATTACCGTTTGAACGAGTATTTAGGACCATTGGAGCCTAGTAGTTAGAACATCGGACTCCAGACCGGAAGGCCTGGGTTCGATTCCCGATGTCACCAAATACCCTCCAAGTGCACACGGAGTACGTGCTCGATAAATCAATGGCTCCGAAAGTCTTGTCGGCGGTCGCAGCAAATATCACGGGTGCAGAGGACTGGAGAATATTCCCCCCTCCAGTCCCAGGCCGAATTCTTGGAGGTGGAGATAGGTGGTGTCGCCATCTATCGGTTAGAAGTCCAACCTGTCTCCGGCTCTGGCAATTTTCGTTCCTTTCCTTCGGGAAGGACACGACAACAACAACGAGTATTTGACAATGCATGCAATATAGCAGTACTGCTCAACCTTTTTACCACCGCTGCCGGCTCAACTTTTGATAATTTTTCCACTACCCACTCAACGTTTGATAGTTTTGCTGTGGCCCACTGAGGGGCATGTTGCTGTTTATATTTTAGATTGTAGTCATTTAATAATTTTAATTTAATTGTATTTAAATATCCTTCAGAATAAAGTGCGTTAGCACCAATAAATGAATATAAAGTGATTTAACATGGAATATAAGTGATTTCCATAAAAAGTAGCACAAATATGAAAGAAATATTCCGAAGTGAATAAAATAGAAATAATTTATTGTTCTTTGGATGCCGGTACCATTTGATCCAGGAACCGGTAAAGGTTCTCGGCCCGGGGGTTAGGGACCATTGCTATATACTATATACTTTTAAAGATCACAGGTAGGATCCACTTTTCCACAGGGTCCAAAATAATACAGGGACGCCTCAAGACTTTTTAAGGCCCTGGGATTAGATAAATCTTTAAGTCTAGTGCCTCATGAAGTCTTTAGACGTACCTGTATACAGGCAACAAACAGTAAAATTAGCATGACTCGAGAAAATGAAGGGTTGCAGCAATAAAATTTACAAATGTTCCTTGTAGTGAAATGCGAAAGCAGTTCCACGGTAAGATATTTGTAGTGTGCAGTTCAAAACATATGGAACCAGGTTCAATTCAGCAGTTGCTATTTCTTTCGTTGCGTTGTATGTTACGTTTCTTTGGTACTCATTTAATTTATTTGTTCCAAATTTCTGAAAACGAGTCATGGATGGTATTTGAGTGAAACAGTTGGTATGCAATCGGACGGATTCATTCTGGGCTACGGGGGTCGGAGATAGTATAAGCGTCTAATGTCAGTTTGATCACCGGCGACTTGCGGAATTGTTAACGAAATTAGGTTATAACGTCATAAGGACCTTGTAGAGAGCACCATAGGGTTACAACCACCATCGTCATCGGTCTCTGCAAGTTCGGCGTTATATCGGACGAGATCAATCTGTCAATTTTTTAGAGCGTTGTGACGTCATCAGCATTTGGGATAACCCGGCAAACTGTTTGCAGATGACTACTTAAAAGTCATCTGTGTTCCAGACGACCATCGGTTCCAGTGCCATTCACGTCGTTTCATAGAAAAGCTTGGTTACAGTGGACTCTGGATCACATCCATTGGACAACCCAACAATGAACCAATGTATTTATTGTTCACCGACGATTCTATTTCAAGCTCCCAACATCGCTGAGAGACATGGCTACAGACGTCATGGTTTGGGCAAGGATATCAGTCGTTGGCCAATCTGATCTCCACATCTTTCACCCCGGTTCAGTGACAGTTGTTATTTATCGAGATGTAATCTTCGCCCTCGTATGTTCGTCCATATATGGCAGTCAAGGGTTGTGATGATAACGCAAGAGCACATAGAGCCCGTATTGTCAACCAGTCCTTGAAACGTGAAACATTGCTTCGAATGAAATGCCTAGCCCAACTTGATTCCGTCAAAACATCTCTGGGATATGCTCGGGAGACGTCTTTACGTCTTTCTATTTTCTTCTGCCCTGAAACCTTGTCGTGCCTCAGTCCTATCTTGGACTGGGTTCACATTGCCCGGCGCGCCTCTAAGTGTGGAAGGAAATATATCATCACCAACGAAAGCCATAATTACAAATATTTATTAATAACACACAAATACAATTAACAAGTTCACACTACAAGTAGAAACCCTGGAGTGATTATTCAATTCCCTAGATTAATCCTGATACTCAAATCTAATACTCAATTCTAACATTCAAATCTAATATTCCCGTCTAAGTAATCTCAGCTATCAGAATTGACAAGGAGACGAACTCTTACTAACGTCAGGTCGGTACTAAATCTAATCCCTTTGATTATACTTCAATGATTAACAATATCAAATACTATCTAATACGCGCTAAGCTCACTGAAGAGATCCGTAGACGATAATTACATTTAATTTGGCAATTCCTTCTCCTTCTCTTTCTTACTAAATATAGACTTTATATAGTCGAACTCTTTAGCATATCACTATCTCGTGTTTTTCCCGAGGAGGCTGTGAAATAGAATAGTTGCTGGCCCCAAAGTTACCCATAAGGATTAATAGAAGATTGACGCGGATAGACCCGTCACAACCTTAATAACTTGACAACATACCTTCTTTGAGCAAAGTGCGATGGACAATCTACTTACAAGTAGGAATCGTCGCTGTCGAGCCTACATCTCCAATAGAGGTGGTCACATGCTCTACTGATAAATGTTTGCACCTAAACATTTTTTTTCCTCGCAAGTTATGGACATTATTCCTTATACTGCTTATTTGAAAGCTCATTGTGGCTTTCCTCCGTTACTTTGCGTGTATCGGCTATTAAAAGACCTGTGAAAATTTCATTACGTTTCTATAAATTGTTTTCCTTTTATTACCATTTTTCTATTTGTTGCTTGGTTTTGAAGACTGAGTGTACTGACGTATTATACCTTCGACCAACTTCGTCAAATCAAAAGACGTCCCCGAATGCATTGATATGCAGCCAATCAACAGTTGAAAACGCACGTTGAAACACAAATAATAATTAGAATACGAAGATAACAGTATTTGACGCCGTCTTTTGAATTGGTAACATGTTTCGATTGGGCAAGATTGGTCGGCGGTATAATACGTATATAAGTCTCAACATCTAAAGCAATGACTTTTGTTAACGTTTCACCAAATGTTTGATCATAATCATGTTAAATTCCTTTTTTTTTTACTTTTAGAGTAAACCGAACGTATTTTTGTACTGAATATCCTAAGTTGTGCAATCTGATAGAATTCTGTGAAAAATATCCTTTTAATTGCAGTGGAAACAACTCAGATTTGTTGGTATGTATCGTGTGTTTCTATTTTATTCAAATTCATTCGAAAATTATTTTCAGATTTATTCATCCATCCCAAATATTATTTAATGTTTTTATAAGGTAATAATATTTGTAATCTATTTTTAAAAAATTATGACGTGGTAGGCTCACCCAACTCTTCACCAAATGAAGTTACTAGTTAAACACAGCAATGTTCAATGTCGTTACGATAATTAACATCACGCGATTCGACTCAAAATATTTAAAAATATCGGTAAAGAGAGATCACTTTTAATTTAAATTCCGTTGCATTCTAAATTATGGAGGAGGGGTATTGAAAACAGACTGCCGGTATAAATATGAATTCTGTAATTATGTTAGAAAACTGCCCAAGAGACATAGAACCCATTTGTGGTATCTCCGCCTGAAAAGCAGTTCTACATGTTTTGAGTTTAAAAAAAGAAATTTCCTGAAGGATTCCGGAACAAAGGTTCCACAGAGTTTGTAAATCTGAATTTCGATCAAATGATGAGGGTGACATTTGAGCTGGCACGTGCTTCCAACGGGGTCAATACTAGATGAAAAAAAAGTGGATGAGTGGGGGGTCATTGATGAAATAATGATTCCTTCCTAACAAGAGATTTATAAGTTCATATCATAGACTTTCCAACTGATCTAGTGTGCTATACGATGTTTTGGCAACAATTTGAATTATTGAAACAAAAAGGTAATATTTAAATTTTGAATTTTGATTGTAAAAAGTATAACGGATTCTCTTCGAAATTTTCTATTAATCCTGAAGGGAAAATTCTTTTAATGAATTGTTTGATTTGAGAACCTCTTTCCATAAAGGAACCGTGATACACATACAAATGAAGATTATTATTTCAAGTTAAGTGAATAGAGTTCGTGGAGGAGTTGATCGGATTTGTACAGGACGGGGCCAATTAAAGTGGCCTGGAAGAACAGATACAACTGGACGTGAATATGACGCGCACACCTAGTGAGCGAAACAGGTTCGGATCTTAGTGCGGGCTATGTCAGTGTGAGTTGATCAGGGCACATGTGACAAAGGTGTTCGCAGTGCAGTAGTGGGGGCAGTTGTGGAATGTTACGTTAAAACTAATTCGGGGAGAGAATGAGCTCAGTTTTTTTCTCGCGAATTTAAAGTGCCAGCAAACAGTGTTATACAAGGATTAGTTACAGAAAAGCGTCAAAATGGCATCTGTTTTGAACAAGGCAATATATATATATCTCGTGGTTTTCGAGTGAACATCAAGATATTTTATTTGAACTGTCTTTATTCCGTGAAATCACTTTTGAATCTGATATGTAAGAGAGAGAGAGAGAGAGAGAGACGGACACTTGTTAAAAATCAGAGCTCGCGGCTACTCAAAAGCCAGATGTCTTTTCAAGTACTCTTCTTATCGCAGGGATATATTTGAAAGTTAAGCATTTAAGCATGACATACGAGGTAATAAAAATTAATGGTCTTAGCGGCAAAGTTAGAACCATGTGTTCTTCATTCCCGAACTGGATAATAAATTTAATACTTGAAGATGTATAACGGGACAATAAAAATTTAAAGTGGTCTAGGATTTTAATTTTAGATCTAATTTAATTATCCTTACATATATATATATATAAACGTGTCCGAGCATTAGAAAATGTAGATGCACTCAACCACAGAATGCTTTGAGTTCGAATCAACCGGACACCTGTCTCACATGCGAATGAGTATCACACCATAGATCACATTTACATAATCACTCCTGACAAAGTCGTTAGCAGAGGTCAATCCTAGCTGGTTACCCAGATCACTTGATCTGTCAGTGTGTGATTACTTTTTGTGAGGAATACTCACGTCTAAGGTGTTAAGGCCTCTCATTGTCCTTAAGAACTGCATCAGAACATTTCTGACGAAATTGCAGCAATTCCAGCAGTCCAGCTTCTATCTCCTTTCCATAACTTGTTGAATAGGGCCCTAGAATGCCGAGTGATGAATGGTGGTCAATTGTAACATCTGCTATAAGCATGTTAGCGAACTTTCTCTTTTCTTTTGTCTTTGTAACCTGGGAACTCGGTTCTCAATTTTATTTGGACCCTCTTGCATCTATGAGAATTACCTATTGGATTAGTATCTTGGCATAGGACTCCTAACCTAATTGTCACTGCCAAGTTTTGGCATCCCGTGCGGCTAACTCTCATGATAAAGGAAAGCTTTTATTATTATTAATTAGGACTCATACCATTAGGTATTCGCTACCGTAGTAAATTTCGATTTAACTTAAGTTTAAAGTTGTCGAGTTTTAAAGGCCTCTTCCTTTGGTTGCCACTCCCTCTAACGCAATTTTCGATTCACCATAGAAGAAAATTCTTTTAATTTGATAAATTTGAAACAAAAATTGTTAATCCAACACCGAAGCTTCTATTTATTGATTAAAGTGGATGCTTGTAATTGTTGCTGATGTGAGTTATTTTTAATAATAATTTTCTAAAGCTTTTTTAAAAAGAATTATCTACTAAGTTTCAAAGTTCCCATATAAACCAAGTGTAAGGAAACGTTTGAAAGCAAGCATTTTAGTATCTCTTTATAAAATTTAAAAATATTTTTAGTGTTATAATTTTTCTCAAGAAAGCACCTGAAGTTTCATGGATTTATTTTTGATTTAGATTCCAGATACCGAAGAAGGTGAAGACGACTACATAGTAAAAGCATTAGAAACTGTACAACACATGCATTTAGCCTACATACACGGTCAAAGCAAAATAAATCCCTGGAGTTTGAGAATCTTAGGGAAGAACAGGTATAAAACAGGTATTCCTTTCGTATAAGGAATAATCTCTCAAAATTACTCATAAGGTTCTGTGAATTGCACAGATATTTGATGTGTGTGCTTCCGTTTTAATTTTCAGAAACCAGTTTTGAAAATTAGTTTTCTTTTGAAGTTAAAAGACTTTAAATGAGAACGTTATGAAATAATTTAAATCGAATGGCCATGGTAGCCTAGTGGTCTAGGTCATAGACTCGTGGTTGGCGTCTCATGAGTTCGAACCTAGGACTACTGAAGATCAGCCCTTTATAGAGGGCTGATGTACGCTAAATCTATCGAAGCTAAAACGTCCTCCCGTTGGTGTGATAAAGAAGTTAGGAGAGAGGGGTGCCAGGAGAGAGCTCAGGTGTCGTGCTCGTCGCTTGAACGTGGTTCAAATCACGAGGTCCTTCCCCAATAGCCCTAGGGCAGCTTTATAGTGCGACGTCTCACTCACTCATCTAAATCAAGAGTGTTAAACTCATTTTCAGCTATACGCTTTTTCTTAACTCATATTCTCTATCATGATTAAATCATAACTTAAACCATGAGAGAGAGAGAGAGAGATTTGAGACTATGGGTCATCGTATATCTTGAAAAGTTCGTCACTGTAATCGACATTAATAAATTTCTTCTATTGATACAATTATTTGAAGTATTGAGTTTGCATTCGAATTGATTAAATTCTGTAGCATTAAAATGTGATGGGTCCTAATCACGCCCTCTCACTACTCCCTTGAGGAAATACTACTTTAACTGTTGTTGAGTTTAAAACCATTTTCCGTAGACAGAACTTGATTTTATGTTAATTTGAGTACTATTTTAATCTTAGTAAAGTGAGAGTTAGAGTTACTCATTAGGCTGTTATTAAAGTGAGATGAACGAAGTGACTTTCTGAAGTCTTGGTGAAAGGGAGAAGAAGCTTTAGATTAGAATATACACTCATGGACAAAAAAACTAGCGCACCAAGAAATAATTGCGGGACCGTAAAGAAACTTGGCATGAAGGTATATGCCGAAGAGATATGCAAATGATTAGAAATGCAGCATGATTGCGCATTACGTATAGCCGGTAGAGAGCGTTTAACGTGGAGTATAAAACAGGTAACAAAAGCTTGTTTGAGTGTGCTGAATACTTTACAAAGGAAGCGTTGAGATAGACATGCCATTACGCCGTTTTCGAAGACAATATGAGCAGCTGTCACAGTTTGAGAGGGGGAGAATCATTGGCAGGATGGAAGCTGGGTGGTCAGCTAAGAGAGTAGATAGTCAATTAGGACGCGCTGATTGTGTTGTGAGGAGGGTTTGGGACCGGTGGATCCGAGAGATGTCATTTACGCGAAGACCAGGCTCAGAACACCCTCGACAGACCAGTCGTTGAGAAAACCGCCACATTGTAAGAAATGCACGCGTGCAGCCACCTGCTTCATCGCCCGCCATCCAGTCACAGGTAGTACCTTCACAAGGTACTACCTGTCTTCTCGAACCTTATGGAGGCGCCTGGCAGAAGGGCATTTGGGATCGCGGTGCCCATTACGTGTGCTGCCTTTGACGCCCACCCATTGACGGCCTCCGTTTGCAGTAGTTCCGCGCACGAGGAAACTGGACTGCAGCGGAGTGGAACCAGGTCATCTTTAGCGACGAATCCAGATTCAATCTCAGCAGTGATGACAATCGTGTTCGTGTGTGGAGACCCCGTGGTGAACGCCCCAATCCTGCCTTTGCTTTGCAGTGACACAGCTTCCACAGCAGGTGTGATGGTATGGGGTGCCATTGCCTACAATACACAGTTACCCCTAGTATTGATCCGTGGCACCACGACACTTCAGCGGTATGTCCATATCCTGTAACCACATGTGTTGCCCCTCATGCAACGTCTTCCAGGAGCCATTTTTCAACAAGACAATGCTCGGTCTCATACGGCAAGGGTGTCACAAGACTGTCTCCACACTGTTACTGTCCTTCCTTGGCCTGCCCAATCCTCAGATTTGTCTTAAATAGAGCCTATCTAGAATCATTTGGGACGGAGAGTTGGGCATCCCACGAGATAGAACGAACTAGAGGCAAGGTTACAGCAAATATGGAACGAAATGTTTCAAGACATCATTCAGAACTTGTATGCCTTAATGCCCGATCGTATCGCATCGTGCATTATCGTTTGCAACGAGGTATTAAATCCTACTTTCTTTTGCCTTTTTCTCTGAAATAAATTATCCTTTTTCTTTGATTTTCTAATCATTTACTTATATCAAAGTAGTCATTACATATGCAAAATTTCGTTTCATTTTGAAGACTCCTTCTTGGTGAGCTAATTTTTTTGTCCATGAGTATAGATGACTCTCTGAATATCTGACGAGTGCTCTGCCAGAAGGTCACGCTCAATTAAGTGTTTAATTATTTTTTTTACGAATTTAAGTAACTTGATTGCTACCTCGGTTTATACTCTTGCTTCATAGCAAATTGATTGAACCAAATAAAATTAATTATTTTTATAATAAAGTCTGCTCTTTCGGAGTCCCAAACTTCACCTTAGACCTTAGGGTAGCAACAAGGATAAATAATGCAGAGGTTTTCTCAGTATATTATTTGCATATTTTTAAAACATAACTTTATCTTGCTTATCAGTACAAGTTTACAGTAAAAATAGTGAGATATTTTTATATAACGATAAACGTAATAATTTTATATATTTTTTATCTTAAGTAAGTCTTGACTTGTAATGAATATGAAATTCATCAAAAGAAAAATAGGATTTCTCTAAAATTCTCATGTCTCTTTGTTTCATACTAAGACCTGGGCTTTCAAGTTCTAAAAAAAGTAATTTTTGATTCTCTTACGCCTTTTAATGTATGGAAATGTCGAATAATTAACAGTCGAAAATTACTAATTGTTTTCTTAACAAATGTAATTGTCTACATTTCGAATAGTAAAACTTATTAGAATTATTTCTTTTAGAGGTATAAAGGAAAATTTTATTTTTAATCAGTATACCGGATTCCACTCAATGTGCTACAGCTCAAACCTTCATCTCGACGACGAAGCTGAACCAGAAAAGTGGGATATTAGTAAGTAATGCTAGAGTCGCAATTTTGTCTCTCTTAAATCATCTTAAAAATTTTAAAAAGTATATTGAAAATTATACTCATGGGAAGCAACAAGAGGCTAAAAGTCTTTAAAAAAGATTTCACTAAGGCATTAAAATGCACAAATAAAAAAATTAAGACATTTACAAAGCAAACTTTAAGAACATAATATAAGTTTGCTGTCTGGGACGTATGTACATACAAGACGTTGAAAAACTAAAAGCAATACCTTGACTGACTGTTTTTAGGAATGTTCATTAGATGTCGTTGTTCTTATTTCGGTTGGTCTCAAACTTAAAACATTATAAGCGCAGGTGTTCGAATACCCTTGTACAGTTTTAGGCCCAAGTGCTATAGAACGGGTAATACATTACTTGCGTAAGAAAAATAAGGAAGAAAAGGTTTGGGATTTCAGTTTGGTTCAAGTTCACATTTGGTCGGTTTCTCACAACTTTGTGCCAGTCAACTAGTTTTCCGTAACCACTTCTCTAGTGCCACCCATCCGGTAGAGTAGTTAGTAGCACTAACTGCTGTGCCTCAGGACCAGGGTTCAAATCCTGGGGAAGGCATGGATGTTTGAAAATGTACAGCATTGAGGTACTCTAAATAGCCACCTAGCTGCAAGTCCTGTCGTGAGGTTTGTGAAAGGTAAAGAGAGGTGAGAGGAACTCTGACCACCTTCAGGGTGTTCTCCCTCAAAACTGTGGTAGAACCGAGCCACATCGTATTGCCACTAAAATGTTGCTCAAAGTTACGGATGACGACAGGCTTACATCTAGCCCTTTGCCTCGATTAATTTCGTGGACCTCGATCTGACACTGTTAGACAGATGCCATTATAGCACAGCGCTTCTCAAACTGCGCCTCCCTAGGTGGGCGTTTTAACCCAAGGATAGGGGCACGAGCATATTAAAAAGTCGAAAACAAAAGATTATATAAATTTTTTTTAATTTATCGAAAGTAAACAAACAAAATGCATTCTGATGTAATGAAAAATTAAAAAAAAAACATTTAAACTGATATGATACATTTATTAATGTATCAGTATTAAAGAATGTACTTTATGTTTAATTTAGCAATACTAATTTAAGTACCAGTGATTGCACGGACTTGTCATATATAAAATTATATGCCAAAATTAACACTTATCTTAATAATTTGTGTGGTTTATAATTAATCCCTTAACTGCGGATTAAAAGATACGCAATTCACTCCACAATGCCACCGTTTTGCATGTATGCCCGTGTGTGTGGTGTATTTGGGGGAGGGGGAAGGGAATAAATAAGAAAATCTTCTTAAATAAGTAAATCCTTCGCAAACACACACGCACTGTGTGTATGTTGTTTTAAGGTCATTTTATTGCATTCCAAAGCCTTCAGAATAATTTTATAAATAGTAGTGAACAGAAAATATCGTATTTCGGGAAGACGTATATACACGTTTGTTATAATTTACGTACTGGCTCAGCGAGGCGTTTATATACGCCGGCGGTGGCGAGGTTAAAGTCGTATTGTAGCTTTAGCGCGTCAAAGTATCGTATTGTCGAATTCAAAATATTGTTATTGTATGGAGGGTGCGCGATGTGAAAATTGTAATTGAATATTGGGTCGTAAGTATTGAAAGTTTGAGAAGCATTGCATTAGCAACAAGAGCAATTCCTATGGTGTGAAGAGGAGAGATAATGCCTTTCACACACTGTCACAAAGTTAACTGAAAAGGGAGTGCCGGACACATTGGTACAATAATTGAGTTTGAAAAAAAAAGGCTTTCTCAGTTTTCAATGCACAAATGGCTAAGTGTGAAGAACTTAGTTTCCCCAATATCCTTTTAGTTGAGTCTACTAGTTGGGAGAGGAAAGGGGTGTTTTCGAGTGATTGAGAGAGTAGTACAGCAGTGAGTGCCACGTGTATTACATCTGGTGAATTCAGTGGTAAAATGAAGACGACCTTTTTGTCCTTTATAAGGTTTTATTGCTGGACGACACGGACATGACACGAACATTAAACATATATGATTAAACTTAGGTTGTATTATTAGGGCAACCACCCTTCAATTCCAGATTACAACTGTACCAAATGGTAGCTCACCTGCCACTGAGCTCCTACACATAACAAAAACAGAAGTTCCGCGCTACAGAGCAGCGCCCTCTATACGACGCTTTTCAACAACGTGTAAAGGGATCCAGGCGATTTCTATTCAATGTCTGTCTTCCGACTGTCTGCTTCTTCTGTTATGTGCGGCACAAGTTGACGAATGTGAAAGGGACCTAAAAACGCGTAATCAGTGGTTGAAGAGAAGTTTCCTTATTTTGAACAAGGGACAAAAACGATATCTAAATTTGACTTGTCGTCACTCTCAGCTATATTTTCTTGGTGACTTTTATCGTTACTAAAAAGTGCAGAATTGGGACGTTTTGAATCTTTTGTGATTGTTATTTTATGTGTATGTAATTTCTTTTTTTGTGATTTTGGAAAATATAATAATAATGAATTTTTACCTTTATTGAGAATGAATAATTATTTGTTCCAATTGGTTTGCATTTTGGCATCTAAGCCATTGGATTTTATTCAGTTCAAAGTCTCGTCGGATGGTAAATATTACCGTGATTTAATTTTGCCGAGAGTATCACAGCCAAATTGATCCTCAATGGATCTTTTACATGCCACTTACTCTTATGGCATGTGTGCCTTTGATTTTTTCTTAAAGAAAGTCTGTCGATTCCAGCGCGGATCAAACCAGCTACCTTAAGTATACGAGGTAGGTATGCTACCTCACAGCCACGGAACCGACATTTGTAGTTATCGAGTGCGTTCAAAAGTTATAACCATTTTTGAGATGAAAGCTTACAGTTGAGTTGGTGACTTATATAACACGAACTATTGATCAGTAAAACATGTAAATGCCTATGATATACACTACTGGCCACCGTAAATGCAACACCAAGAAAGACAAGAGATAGCACAACACAATTTATTTTGTAGATAACATGTTGACCAAGTATAAAATGATTAAATTTATACACTTCTGGAAAGTGTGGTTCCTCCATGAATCAGTAGCCAGAGTAGCCGCCATTGTTGGAGATCACCGCTGCCACACGCCTCGGCATTGATTCAAAGAGACTTTGGATGTTTTCTTGGGGTACAGAGCAGACCAAGCAGCTTCCACACGCTGCCAAAGTTGATCTGGTGTGGCAGCTGGGGAAGTTATCTGGGTCAATCGTTGAGAAACCATGGACCACATGTTTTTTATCGGCGAAAGATCCGGAGAGCGAACCGACCAGGGCAGCAATTCAATCTGGTGATTGTCGAAGAACCTTTGGACAATGCGTGCCACGTGTGGTCGCGCATTATACTGTTGAAATATGGCTGTGTGCATACCCTGAAGGTAAGGAAGGACAAATGGCTCCAACACCTCGGAGATGTAGTGCTGGCTGTTTAAAGTACCGGCAATGCGTACTACAGGAGTGCGAGAGTGATTTTCGATACCGCCCCATACCATAATACCCCGTGCAGGACCAGTGTGGCGGTGCATAACGCAGCTGTTCAGAATCCTCTCTCCACGGTGTCTCCAGACTCGAATCTGACCATCATGGTGTTGCAGACAGATGCGTGACTCGTCAGTAAAGACAACTTCATTCCATTCTGCAGCCCACATCCTTCTTTCATTGCACCATTGGCGGCGAAGACGTCTGTGGTTCTGCGTCAAGGGTAGACCAGGCAATGGACGTCTTGCGGACAGACCACTCTGCTGAAAACGGCGTCGAATAGTACGTGCAGACACTGAATGATGCATTACAGACTCAATGTGCTGTGCTATGGTTCGTGATGTGACTGAGCTATCCGTCACTGCTATGCGCACAATTTGCCTGTACTCACGTGAAGTGGTGCACTGAGGTGGATACGATTGACCGCGTCGGTCCGCTGTACCCTCCTGCATCCAACGGTCACATATCTGCATTACAGTTGTTTGGTTTCGTCCAACGCGACTACCGATTTCCCTGAAAGATAATCCACAATCTCGGTAGGCCACTATCCTTCCTCTGACGAACTCGAATACTGGATCAAAAGCTGATCGCTGTTTTCTACGAGACATAACTGATCGTTTTTTGAAAAAAACACAAGAAAAACACAATTGCCGAACTTGAAATCGTCGAAATCTTCAGGCCTTAAATAGCGCTTTGAGGTGGCGCCACAGGCGTATGTGATGTGTGTCTGCGCTGAAATTCTAATCATTTGCATATCCTCCGCTAATGCATGTTGTAAATTTCATGTTATTTGCGTGCTTCCTTCAGGGTGTTGCATTTACGGTGGCCAGCAGTGTAAATGTACATTTAGGTAAAAACAACTGAGGTGGTGTAGTAATTAAAGCAATGAAACGACAAAACTCTACAGAGTCAATACTGCTGCCACAGCATACTTTAGTATACGTATGAGGAAGTTATAGGACACCAATGGTCATTGAATTAAAAAAAGACTGAAAGTGTTAAATTTTAATGAAACAACAAAGTTCGACCGAGGTAATATTGTATCTATAGCATACCGCTGTATACGTCAAGTATACGAGGAAGGTATGACGCACCAGTGGGCGTGGAATTCAGGAAAGGACACAGGAGCTGGGAATTTCAGCAAAGGTTTTAAAGTCTTCCTTGTTGATGAAGATATTCTTGACTAATGCATAAAAACTCTCATACTAGAATTAACCGAAGTCGTTGAAAAATTTGCTGGACAACTGTCGAAAGACTGTTGGAAGTGTTTGGTTTCTCCCCAGAGTTGGATCTAGATTCCATATCAACATACTACAGATCAGATATAAGGACCGACGAATAAGCTATTAGCGTCTCCTTGATTTATCGGTACAAGAATTAAACTTCCTTGAAATTGATTCTGAAAGAATGTGAGAAGTGAGTCGAGTACTGTTACTTAAAGAATCGATGATAAGTTTTCTGATACTACTACATTGACAGTGAAATCAGAATTTCTTAAGAAGATTTTGTTGAGTGTAGGTTGGGATGAGCAGAGAATCACTGGGATGTATTGACATTTACATTAATCAACAAGGTTACTGCTATCAGTTAGATTGTGATAGATATTGGTCTATAAAAAGCCCAGCATCGTCGATTGGCATAGAGTTATCCTCCAGCGTGATGCCCTTGCTGCTGCTATGACTCGTCAAAAAATAATAGAGTTCTAATGAGAGGTTGCCATACTCCATCACAAAAACGGTTTGGATTTTTGCACTAACAAGTTATAATTTTCAATGCACGTTCCCTTTATTTTCCTTATTTTCTTTTGATCCACCTTTAGCCTTAGTACAAGTTATAATTAAAAATAAATCTAAAGGCTAAATAAATGTTTCATTTTGAATATGAACATTTATGTTTCAAAAACCGCAAGAAATATTGTATTTAAAAAAGTTCGTGCGACTTACACCCTTGTGAGAGAAGTAGAAACTAAAATGACTGCAAACTGATAATTATAGTTAGAAAATTGTCAATTACTTGCAAGTTTCGTACACCTCTTTTAATTGATTTCTTGTTTAATTAATTGGTTTAACTAACTAATTTGCATATAATGTATCTCTTAGATTCCTCTCCACGGGAAGTCCGGAATATGATTGATTATTTTACCTTACAAATGCCAAACAATGAAGACTTCCTCTTTGAAAGTTTTCCCAAACTAGTTTTTTCTGTTCATTCACCATTTGTTCGTGATAACCCACATATTCTTCAAAATGAATTAAAGTTTGGGCACAGTTATGAGATAAATGTCCATCTGGTAAGTAGATGAGTTTCTCGTTCTTCGTAAATTCATTTAATAGTGATGTATATAACGCTAAAACATGGCTGTTTGCCTTTTAAAAATATATACACTGAAGAACCAAAAAAACTGGTACAAGCATGCGTATGCAAATAAAGAGATATGGTACCAATCAGAGTACAGCGCTGCGGTCGGCAAAGCCTATATAAGACAACGAGTGTCTGGCACAGTTGTTAGATAGGTTACTGCTGCTACAATGGCAGGTTATTAAGATTTAAGTGAGTTTGAACGTGGTGTTATAGTTGGAGCACCAGAGATGGGACATAGAATCTCCGAGATGGCGATGAAATTTGGGTTTTCATACGACCATTTCCCGAGAGTACCTTGAATATCGGGATTCCGGTAAAATATCAAATCTACGACATCGCTGCGGTGGGGAAAAGATCCTGCAAGAACTGGACCAACGACGACTGACGATAATCATTAAGCGTGACAGACCTTCCCACAAATTGCTGCATATCCTGGGCTATCACTGTGCGAACCATTCAACGACACATTATCGATATGGGTTTTCGGAGCCAAAGACCCATTCGTATACCCTTGTTGACTTCACGACACGAAGCTTTACGCCTCGCCTGGGCCCATCAACACCGACATTGGACTGTTGATGACTGGAAACACGTTGCCTGGTCTAACGTTTCCAATTGAATCGAGCTGGTGGACGTGTACGGGTATGGAGACAACCTCATGAATCTATGGACCCAACATGCCAACAGGGGAATGTTCAAGATGGTGGAGGCTCTGTGATGGTATGGGCGTGATATGGGACCCCTGATACGTCTAGATATGACTCTGATAGGTGACAGGTACGTAAGCCTCCTGTCTGATCACCTGCACCCATTCATGTCCATTTTGCATTCCGACGGATTGGGGAATTTCAGTACGACAATGCGACAAAGGGCTCCAGAGCACTCTTCTGAATTTAGACACTTTCGCTGGCCACCAAAATCCCCAGACATGACCATTGTTGAATATATCTGGGATGCCTTGCAACGTGCTGTTCAGAAGAGATCTCCACCTCTTCTTACTCCTACTGATATAGGGACAGCCCAGCAGGATTTATGGTGTCAATTACCTCTAGCACTACATCAGACATTAAACGAATTCATGCCACCTCGTGTTGCTGCACTTCTGCATGC
The DNA here is from genome assembly GCA_019973975.1 of Trichonephila clavata. Taxonomy (NCBI): domain Eukaryota; kingdom Metazoa; phylum Arthropoda; class Arachnida; order Araneae; family Nephilidae; genus Trichonephila; species Trichonephila clavata. The sequence goes on from BMAO01000454.1 coordinate 126,764, forward strand.
TCGAGGGAGGGGGGGGGGGGGCTACACGATATTAGGCAGGTGTACCAGTTTTTTTGGCTTTTCAATGTATATCACTTAACTTCAATTAAATAAATTTTTAATTTAAGGTTCATCATAAAAATAAGTCGGTGTTTGTTGCAATGTTTTGTACCTTTTTTTATAACAACGAGAGAATATATATTATATACATATATATACGTACAGTGGCGCACACAAGAAGGGGGTCTCCGGGTCCGGACCACCTCCCCCCATAGCCTTTGATTTTTTTCCTATTGATTATAATCCTATGCATATAGTACGTAACACTTAATTAAATACTTATTATTAATACTAATTAATTTTATTAATTAATGTTGATTATTTATTTAATAATTAATTTTTTGTTGTTTTTGTTTCCGAAAATCGACAAAAAAAATCAAAGGAATATGTTGGACGGCATATTGGGGACTTTCGACCCTAGACCCCCGTTCCTTTGAAAAATTCCTGTGTGCGCCACTGTGTATGTGTATATGTATATTATAAAAGAAATCATATATACATAAAATATTCTTCAAATCAGTGGAAGCTTACATTTTCAAATCTAGAGCCAAGAACAAAAAACCAAAAAATGTTGAAAAGTTGATAGATTGAAATGGAAAGATGTTATGTTTTCTAAAGCTGTCACTGACTTAGGGCAATGAAGTAGGGTTAAGCAAAAAAAAAAAAAAAAAAAAAAAAAAAAAAAAAAAAAAAAAAAAAAGATTGAAAAATATGAACCGTGATTGAAAAAAAAAATTAGCAAAATTTATATGCGTGAACAAACAGGAAACTATCTATCTATTAGTAGCAAAAAGATACAATTAAGAAAAGCAAGCATAAATTTAAGAAATTTCCTAAAATTTCATATTCACAAAGTCAACAAATAAAAGCAGGAAACTACATAAAAATATTTGTTCTTTCCTTTAAGAGTCAACAGTAAATTATCTTTTACTATGGCGCCATCTATATAGCACTTTTGAAACTAATAGAAATTAAAAAGAGCGAAATAGAAATAAGAGTGAAGAATATAAAAATTATGATAATCTTTTATTATATTATTAGGTATCATAATATTTAAGCGCAGTGTAATATAAGTTATATTTTATCATCCTAGAAGGAGGAACATCTTTTGCAGCACCCTTACCCAACTGATTGCGCAGATTACGATGATTTGTGGAGGAAAAACAACAAAACAGGACCTCGATCTCAAGAAGTAGTTCTTATCATACCTTTAATTTTCGTGTCTAGAATAAGTTCAAAATACTCATTTGCTGTAAGTTGAAATAATGTTTCTGAATATTCCCTGCAGGTGTGCAAAAAGAAATGTTCAGATGCCTATGCACAACAATGCTGGAAATGTATTCCATTTTGGAAACATTTGAAATATAACGAAACGTGTGTACAAGGTATATTAATTCAAATAACATAATATAAGACTAGAAATTTAATATATTTTTGCACATTTATAAAGAAATTGAAATTCACCGCATTTCAACGAACATTTTCGAAAAAGTTTTCTCATATTTAAAATAATCTTAAATGTTGATTTTTAAAAAAGTTTTTATTTTTCACTTCCAATATTTACTTCATTAAATAATCTATCAAATTTATTGAATTTCCTACAAGATAGGTGTTATTGCTAAATTTGACGTCATTGTATGGATAATGGATAAATAAATACTTATAGAAGGGGAACCCGTTACATAAACTCGCATTTTCAATAAAATACAAGAAGGGGTGCATTCATACTGAATGGAACTGGTACCCCTCATCACTCTGAAAACCCATTTTATCACGAACTACAATCGGGGCATCTTGCACTACCTCTAATAAAACTTTTACAACCCAACAACAAAATACAATAATACTGTTTCGTTGATCGGGGTTCGAGGATTTTATGCAAAATCAGTCGTAAACAACAAGGCAATTCCTTAAGAGAGATGAGTATTTATTGTCGAAAATCAATCCTTGAAATACAGGATTCAACAGCCAAATTCAGAAGGATTTCACACCTTCAACAACACCCAGACGCAATTATCAGTGTCTAACATATATATACGTAAAATATTATCCACTAGCACCGCTCGTAATATTGAACAGCCGAGCTAATCGCTAGTCTTCACGGTCAAGGCAAGTTTACTAATCGCTAGTCAAAACCAGACTAACTGTTACGGCGAGTATCGCTCTATTTATAGCCGTGGCAGAAACTTCGAGAAAGATGCGCTTGCGTCATAGATAGTGAAATTGGTGAATTTCTCCACACATTTCTAGAAGAATCCAGAGAGTCCCGAACTCACCAAAAATGGTCGCCAACATAATCGCCAAGTTGGTTGCTAAAAATGATGCCAACTTGGCTCTATCGCCAAGATTTTGTCAAGTTCCCATTGAATCACCATTATAACGTAAGGGACGGCGTTGCTTGTGAATAGTACAATTTTAGAGTAATATAAATGCATTGCGCATCCAAATACAAATTATTTACACTATTTTATACAAAATTCGTAGCAATACAGATCATCCAATCGCGTTAGCAAGGGATATGGGTATGGGATGTAATTTTTTTACACCAGGGGTCGGCAACCTATGGCACGTGTGCTGCATGTGGCACGCGATACAATTCTCAGTGGCACACTGCACTACTCTACAAATTTGTTAATTTTTGGGTGAATGGAAGTTGATAAATTTGTAATGGACCTTATTCCACAAACATCTTTAGAATCATGGAAAAAATCTGAAAGATAACTCTAAAGATAAATTTACAGCTATTTTGTAAATTTTTGAATGCTCTTGCTGGGGAGAATTGATTGTTTGAAAGAAAATTGCATGCACTCTGCTTTGTTGCTTTTGGTTCTACACATCGAAGTAAAAATTCTTTCCTCATATAAAAAATATTCCGAATCCGAAAAGAAATAGTTCAACAACTAAATGCTCAGAATCGTGTCAAATTGAAAGCCGCAAATTACACGCCTGATTCTGTGATATAAATACATAGAGCGGTGCAAGCACTAGGTTTTCCATTAAAATTTTTATTTAACTATAATTAAGGGAAATACTTATATTTTATGTTGTCTATTTATTATTTTAATAAATACGTTTGAAAATACTTAATATATGTAAGATTTAGATTTTTTAGAAATTTTTTTTGTCGAGGAAAAAGTTATATATTTTATGCTGTTTATTTTGTGTCAAAAATATCTTTAAAAGATGCAGAATTAATATATAATAAAACTGTAAATCTATATTATTGACCTTTATTCTATAACTGTCCATGCATTATCCCGGGACTCGAATTGTTTCAGAAATGTCCAACTGTGTGGCCCTCTGAATCCTATTGATAGATTGGTTTGGCACGCCACAGCTAAAAGGTTTCCGAACCCTGTCCTACACTTTAGTATTTGCAGAGAAGCATGCATGAACATGTAATAATTCTGCTTTGATTTTTTAATTTACGTCACATTCTGAGAAGGAACCGGAAGGCTAATGGTGATGGATCTCAAAATTTTGAGCCATGGTTAATTGACGAGGATGACACGTGAGCTGGAATCCCTCTTTTCAAATGTTCACACCATCTTGAAAATTCCAAAAAGATTAAGAATGGATTTGATCATTCGTCAGGGCGACTTGCAGTATCGCTATAAACTCAATTCTCTCTGAACATAACTCTGTGATCAAGAAACGGGCCCTCTTCCTCTTTGCTGAACCAAATTTCTAGAAGCATTTATCAGGCGACACATGTTAGACAGTTGCCCATATGTACCTCCTTTTCCCTAAGTAAGTTGCTCTGAAATGCATGGATGAAGTGAGACGTTTGTGCTGAATGCGTATATGATTCGCCCGTCGCGAAAAGGTTAAATAATATGGCAAAACCTGCTTTTTTAAACATTAATTTTGCTTTCTTTCACCGATGTCTGACAGGAAGCAACATATTTGATACCATCCCAAGATTTCAGTTTTAATCAATTCATTTTTTTTTCTCTTTACAAAATATGACTGACACTTCATCCTTCATATTTAAACTCTAAAAAGATTTTTAACTTTTCTTGTTAAAGCACAGAAAGGATCGATAATTTATGAAATATTTCTAAAGTTTTACTGGTTTTGTGTATTGTAAATAACTATTTATAATTTCTTTTAATAGCAAGATATTTTTTACCGTAGCAAAAGAATCAAATCTTGGATTCTAAATTTTAAGTGAAGTCAGAAATACCAGAGCTGATTAGAAAGAAAGGATACAAGTCGAACAAAGAAATATTTATTAACAAAAGGCAGAAAATTCAAAAGGAAATTAAGGTCAACTGGTTGCGTCAACTTTTTTTTTTAAAAAATGGAGATATGGGGATTTTTTTGATAATTTTAGATTTGTTAAGTACATTTTAAGAAAAATATGCTAAAATTAAGAAGAGAAAAAGAAATTATTATTACTAAAATGGGAAAAAATAGTTAAAAATTGACAAAAAATAGCATAAACGCGGTCCATTCTGAACCAAAGGTTCATAAACAAATTTTCGATTTTTTCATTCTAATGTGTTGCTATGGTATTCAATTTTGAAATGACCTTCAGGATTAGAGATATTTTAATTTTTACAAAAAGTAGAGCACTTTATCTCAGTTATTATATGAAATTGCTTAAAAAACAGTGATTATATTCACATAAGGGACTGTAAATTTTGTAATAAAACAGTGATTGATAAATCTGAAGGTTAAAATACTTTCACTATTGTACAGAACAACACAAAAAATTTCAGTTAATTATTTTCAAAACTTTTTTTGCAAACGCTGATCGCATTTTAGAATTTAAAAAAAACCCCACACATTTCGAGTAAAACGCGTTTTAAAGTATGGCATATCTTGCTTAAAGTAATGGCATCTGCTTTTACTAAAACACTTGTAGTGTTTTGTTCTAGTAAACGGAAAATAATAAACTTGGTATTTTTATAAAGCAAATAAGATGGCCTATGAAATAAAATCATTAAAAATTTTTTTGTCAATTTTTCACAAAATTCACAATTTTAGGGTAGTCGGATACCTTAAGGGCATACGTGCCGATCACATTTCGTCATAATCACCAAGTCTATTTAGGCATTTATCAGAACGCAGAACCAACTTGTTTAACCCGTCTTGGTAGAAATCAGGCCCCTGTTCATCGAGCCAGGTCTCGGCGTATGTTTCCACAGCAATGTTTTGGAATATCGGAGCACATTAGAAACGATATGCTGCACGCTACCATTTTTCAGTCCCAGCTCTGACGAGATTTCACTCAGAGTTACCTGTCGATCATTTTGAATCATTTCTTCAATTCGTGCCGTGTTGATTTCTGCCGTTGAAGAACTTGGCCGGCCACTCCCTGTCCATATTGCAGTATTCTACATTCTGTCTGCCTGATTGAAAAGAGTGACACCATTTTGCTACATGTTGTCCGCTCATTCTGCTCTGCTCTCTCAGATGGGGACACATTCTTTGCCCATAAAAATCGAATCATGGCTCGCACTTCCAAACGAGACCAATTTCCTAAGCTCTTGCCATTCCTGAACCATCGGGGAACTTTCACAACCTACCCGCAAATCAGCTGCATGACAAGTAGAGCTATTTGCCTCCACTCTGGGTAAATAAAATTTCTCAACAATATGTAGTCTTCAAATGCTGCGGCTTGTAACCTTTTTCTAATCATCTCTCGTATGTATATCCCTTAATATCACATATTTATGAATAATCGGAGAAAAGTATAAATGAAAGCTTCAAAATATCACGTAATATGATGCTGACAAGCTCAAAAAGTTTAAATTGAATGTTTATTGTTGTAATATTTAAATTACATAGAATTCCTTCAATTTAGATTACTCCTTCTGCGAGAAAATGTACCATGAAGATATTCCCAGCTGTGAAATGAAATGCAAAGTAAATTGCTTGTAAGTTGCATCATTATAAATTATTCTTTATATTTTAGAGATAAGTTTCAGTTTATAGTCCTTTGTTCAAAGATTTTATTGGCTTAAAAATCTCTACAATATGATTGTCACTATGATGATTTGACACTATGGACTTTGTATCAGATGGCAGTTCTATGAACAAAGCAAGTGCTTCACAAATATTTAGTCCTATCTGAGGCATTTGGATAAAATTATAAATTATCAACCGAATAAGAAACTCAGTATTAATATTCAGCGTTTAAATATTTGAAAGAAATACTATCAGCTATATTAAAACATATATTCACCATCCAAAAAATCTGACCCGTCAAATTTCAATCGTTAATAAAATACTTTCTATTCATCCCATTTACGTGTTTTAATACATTTTCTTTAACTTGTAGTGGATGATACTTGATGTCAATACAGTTTTTTCAAATATTAATTCATTAATTAAATTAAAAAAATGAATAAATAGTAACAAACAAAAATAGTAGTCCAACACCATACATAAAAAAAAGGCTCGTAGTGTCCCTGTAGTGCAATGGATAGCGCGTTGGATTTCTAATCCAAGGGTCGCGGGTTCAAATCCTCCCTGGTATGGCTTAATTTCTGAGAATATGATTTATGAATGTATAAATAATAACAAACAAAAATAATTTCATAACATCGTTCTCTATTTTGCCACTTAATATTGTGAAAATGAAATATTAATAAAAAGAGAGAGAGAGAGAGAGAGAGAGTAACTAAAATAAAAATTTTCTTTGTTGACCTAAGTAGGAATTGACTTAAAAATTTTTTGTATTATTGTTAATGACAAAGTTAGTTAAACATTGTCAATAAGTCATGAATTAATTAACATAATTTAGTTTACTGTTGGATTTTAACTATGATAAATTTTTTGTGTTTAGCTATGAAGTTTATGATTGTTGTTTATTTATGGGTGTTTATGCCCATAACGTATGATCAGTCGATAGGAATGGAATATTTCTAAACTATAACTATAGGAAATGTAAAAGATTGTGTTATTAAACACTTCCATTGTTATAAAAAAAACTCACATTATATTGATCTTTTCTAATTCTTACAGAAAATTGAAGTACTATTTCACAGTAAAAGATAAACCAGATCAATTTGAGTCAGTAAGTTTTTCATTTTCTATTTAATTTAAGCAGTCTTTAACTATTCCACAAAGAAGGACTGCATTTTATTATTAAGTTTTAGCTAGAAATAAATTGTTATATACATGATATTTTTAATTAATTTTTATTAATAATTTTGCTCTTTGTATTCTTTTCAAGCAAACTGTTTCAGAAAGGTAAGTCACCAAATACAAACTTTAAAAACTTAAATTTTTTTATATCATTGACATTTTTTCTCTAGCACTTAACATAAAACAAAAAGAAATAATTTAATGAAATATAATGTATATATATATATATATATATATATTTCAAAATATACTAAAAATAGTTATATACCTAAGATAACTATCGTCATAATAGAAAAGATTTAGCCACAGAAATACTAATAGCAAACTCCCAGCCTTAGGAACTAGGAATGCAGGTTTAAACAAAGTTTTCTGGCCAGCCAACCTTCACCTGAATTTGCCAGTATTCTGGGCCATAGGGAAAGCAATAAATTTCTAGAGAAGTTTAACTATATTATAGATAAAACCATAATCTATTAATGTAATATATATATATATATATATATATATATATATATATAACAAAAATGTAATTTTTAGAACGTTATAAAAGTGTAGTGAGGCAGGTGCGCCGAATCGTGAGCTCGAGTTTTAATGCCACAGAAGACTTGCCGTGTAGAGGGATTGTCAAATGAGACTTAAAATCCCCACGTAGGCATGTTATGCAAGTTTGGAGAGTGGGTTGTCGTCTGTGACATTTAACCGAGATTCGAAATTGCGAGGCTCGTAATTTAGGTTCTTCTTTTAGGGTTAAAATGAGGTATTCAAAAAAAAATCAAGTCTTATAGAATAAAAGATAGAAATAAAAGTAAAAAATGCAGGTTTAACCGTATTATTTTAATACAGCCTCTGTGTTATTTTCTGATTAATATTTGTTAATTTTTTCTTGCAATGTCATTCAAGAAATTAAAATTCTTGTATGAACACTAACATAAACATACATATCTTTTCTTTTATCTTCCGAACTCAAAGTAATGTATTTCTGAAATTAATTACATATTTCAAGAATGTAAGAAAGTGGTTACAAGGAACTTCATATTAATTTCAAAATGTAAAGAGTATGATCATAAAACGTAAATAGGTACATTTGAAGTATTTTAAATCTCGAAAAATTATTTCGTTGACAATTTGCTCATCGTCGGTTTTGTTTTAATATGAGATAAATACATGCCATATTCTTATTTCGTCATGGTGAGATTTTTTTAACATCAAATTATGTTGCTTGAATACCGTGAGTCAAAATAGTTAACCTGCTAGATCTAACGAATGAAAATATTATTTCTTGTAGCAGCGACCTCGTGCATGTTTTTCTTTTCATGGATAATACAGAAGTAGAAGTAATGAAGCATAACAGGTTGTATGGTGTAAGTTCAGTTTTGTATATTTCATTTTTTTTTTAAATTACATATGAACTTTTTTTAATTTTACACTAAGTGACATTGAAAATACTACATCAAGGAGTGGACTATTCGATAGGCAGAAAGAGACACCGACGAACAATAACTGATGCTTATTTTGAAATGATAATGTTAAAACACGAATCGTGAGAACAACATCAGTTCAGCAGGTTGTAAGACCATCGTAGACTGCAATGCACGAAGCCACACGACTTTGTACAGAGCAAATGAGGGTATGGATGACGTTGTAAGGAATTTCTCGCCATTTCTTGTCAACCATTTGTCGTTTTATTCATCTTCTAAAGTCAGTAATGGCAGGGCATGCTAAGGATGCCAATTTGCTGCGCAGGCGTGATCTATTGTTAAAAAACCAGGGTAGAGGGGTGACCAGTGAAGCATCTGTACACCTTGCAGATGGGTACTCTCGTAGAAAGGGAAGGGTCACTAGACATAGAACATCATCCACATATCGTTATGTTGTGATAGTGTCCTAAATACCCCCGAGGGTCATCTTATTGCGTATGCAACTAACGAGAGGGAAAACACGTAGGGAGAGGGGTCCGTGGTAGCCTTGTGGTTATGGTCACGAGGTCGGGCTGTCGTGTCATGAGCCCTAAAGCCACTGAAGAACTTCCATATGGAGAGGCTAATGCACTTTAAATCTTTCGTGGTTCAAAATCCTCCCGTTGACACGGTACCAGCTCAGATGCCATCTTCATCACTTGGCCAGCCTCAAAATTTAGAGGTTCGTCGCCAATAGTTAACGCCTCAGTAACGCCGTTAACTGGCGTTACTGAGGCGTTAACTGGTGGGGCATTTCTAAAATGCGGCCGTATTAGAACTATCACCAAGTCGTGCCAAACTCGTACCCGGCGAATATATTGGACTTACAGAAGCGTGAATCATGTGTGAACACGACCCTGTGCCTTTCCTCGTCCACTCTACTCTAGCTTGGTACGATTTCAATTGGAGTTGTCTGTGCCGTGGGGTCAATGGCAATCTGACGGACGTTTAACTAGATAACGTTTTTTTCACGGCATTAGCAACCAGTTGGGTAATGGATTTGATCGATATGGGGAACAAAGGGAGTGTCCTGCACATGCTGCAAAATAATGGTAGAAGGTGCTTATGGGGTGTTACCACACACCAATGGGTGTGTCGATCTATGCGAAGTGGTTTCACTCTGACTGCAGCAGCCCCCCCCCCTCCTTGAAAAAAAATTTGACACGTTTCCTAGTTTCAAACATTTTTGCCACAATTGGTGCACCATGGACGCGTCTAAATGGATGCCAACCGTAAAATCCCTCGAAAAATCGTTTCTGGTAACCTGTTTCCGCTGGTCTGTCATTCTTTGCTATTGCACGTGCTTTGTCTGAGACACATTTTTAATATATTTATTTAAAATGTTATTTTTTGCATATGAGATCGCCATGGAGTGGCACCAAAAATATTCAGAAATAATTATTTACTCAGGCTTTAATATTTTACTCAATGTTTGTCGGAAAAATGAGTATTGCACATCATTTACATTATTTAGGTGAGATGCGTTGACCCTGAATTTGCATGATTTTCCAAACACTCTTCCTTCATTTTGCATTTTAGATATCGTGGAGTTTGCACTTAGAAATTGGGAGGTAAGAATCTTACGGAATTATTTATATTAGTATCCAGTCATTCAATTTTGTTCTTGTTAATGTATGATAAAAAAAGATTAAGTTTACTGATCATTGGGTTATTTTCAGCTTATGTTGGGGGAAAAATGAATTAAAATTTAGTTTGTGCAGCTCATTCGTGAACATTCAATTGCTCTAGTTCTTCAACTTCCTAATTATACGAATCTGAATCAAACACATTGTGAGGTAAATCACATTTGTTTCCACATTGTTTTTTTTAATATCCATGAAGATAAACGTCCTTGAGGTTCTTTATTTTATCTTAGCGTTAGTTATATGCGGTTCTGTTGAACCAATAACTTGCGAAGAAATTATTTCCGAAGGAAAAACTTTTTACTTAACAGTCCTGGTAATGTGCATAATGAAAATTCATTTTCAAATCAAATTCATAAAATTGTTTAACGTATTCTACTTATGTATCTCAAATTCATAAATCATTTAATCTTTTGACTTTTGTTTTATAGCAAGAACCTGAAAATTTTTAATCAAAAATTTAAATTTTCAAATTTTTGAGTTGTTGCATTTTGACATGTTATATTAATGACACGAATTATATTTTGAAAAAAAAATTAACAAGGAAAATTTGAAGAAAAAGGAATTAGTGCACAATATTACAACCTTCATAAAACACTAAGTTAATTTTTTATATTGTTATAACAAAGAAAAAAAAACACACACACAATTTCAGTCAAAAGCCTTAATCAAAACCTTAATTCCTAAAAAGCCTCTGGGATCATCTTTCGTCATGTAATAGTTATTCTTTTAATATTGAAAATTGAGCTAAAATTAAAAATTGCATAAAAGTTTCTTGCTTGCATATTCATTTTTATTTCAATTTTGGGTATCCTTACTATTAATTCATCACGTGATCTAGAGTTAAGGGATTTCCTGTTTGAAACGAGACTAACACTGTTGGAGCATATTCTGGAGCAACACCATTCACAATTAATAATTATTCAGTAAATACATCTGCTTTTAAAGCTTAGTGGCTGAGTTGTAGTGCATCACGCTTCCACACCACAGGTCCGAGGTTCAAACCCCCAGCTGGGCAAGGTCGACTCAGCTTTTCATCCCTTCAGTGGGTCGATAAACGAGTACCAAGCTTGCTTGGGAACTTAATACTGGGAATTTTCGCTTCGAACTCTGACCACCTGACCGTAACATCTGCTCTTGCACCTCAGGATTCAAAATCACGTATACTGAGGTGGTTATAGACACAGTAGACCTTGTCCCTCATGGGCTGTTGCGCCACTGAGATAAGTTAAGTACGTCCTCTGAAAGAAAGAAAGTAATTATTTTTATTTCGTATATCCTTTTCAAGAAGAAATTGAAAGCAGTTTAAAATTTAATTTCAATGCAATTTGATAACAATTTATTGCTTTTTCTCTTCGCATAGTTTGGCGAGGGAGGTGCTCAGGGCTCGTCCTTGTCACTTGACCAAGATTCAAAATGGCGAGGTCCGTCGCCAATAGCACTCGCCTTGCTTTATAGTGCGACGTTAATAAACACTCACTTCGTCCTCTTCTAAATTATTCAATTGTTCTACGCGGTCACACACACACACAAAACTGACACTGTTTTTTCCCTTTTTAAAAAATATTGTCAAATTTGCTTCCTTGATTAATAGCTTTGTATGGTTCTTATGTTTTGTGATATAATTAGTTTTATTCGAATCTTTCAGAACCATTTTGCAAAGTTCTACAATGGTAACGGTAATGGTTATACATTTAGGCGGAACCTTAGAGAAATCTCTATCATCCACTCATCATAATAAAAAGAAAAAAATAAGAATAATTTGCTGAAGTGTTACATAAAATACAAGGCAGTCCACAATGAGGGCAGCGTACCAATGGTGTTGGAGGGAAAGTGGGAAACCACTCTCATCCAGTTGATTTAGTTAATGACGTCACATCTCTGACAACCACGCCTGTCTTTCAACTGGCTGCCGCATCTCGACGGAACGAGGGGAGAAAAGGGGGGAATTTCTTTAATATCGAAGATTAAAGAGAATATTATTTTTAAGTCCGTTACTCATTACCTCTTAAATATCTGTGTGCGGTTATTGAAAGGAGATTTTAAATAACCACTTGGAAAAAAAGTAAGAAAAAGTGGAGAAGTTTAAAATAAGTTCTATAACTAAATCTAAATATTTCGTGGAAATAAGCATACCTTCCAAACTTCAATAGAAATATTTCCAAAATAATGTTCAATCTTAATAAATAATTTAAAACCATATTTTACTGTGAATCTACCATTTAAAAAATTTGATTGTTCTAAAAATTATACATATATAATACGAATGTTTTTTTTTTAATCGTTGCTCATGAGTATCTGAAACCTGTTAAGGTTTTCATACCATTTTTTTTTTAGACGGAGGAACTCTTCAGCTACATTGGAGGCCTAATGGGCTGCTGGCTGGGCATTTCGGTCTGGGCATCTGTCGGCATCTTTGAAAAGATCTACTGGAAAATTGTTCAAGTACAGCAGCAGCTTAGAAAGAAATAGAATCCATCACTGACAGCCCAAAGCTGTAATCTGGGGAAATCAGATGATTTTTTTTGTTTGCTATGTGTGGTTAAAAATAGACCTTTAATAAAACCTCACGAAGAATCATTTAAAACTTAGCGTTAATCCATCTCTTTCCCCCAAAATAATATTGCACTGACAACTGAAATAAAATCTGAATCCTATTTTTGCAACGAAATACTGTTTTTTTTTTTTTTAAAGAGAAACGGTTTCTTGCAATAGATTGTATGTGAAACCCTTCTCAAACTAAAAAATTCTCTTATTATTAGTTCATTCAGTAATGGGCTACTAAAATTATCAAACCTTTATAAGTTCGAAATTATACCTGCCCATTCTCAAATCAGTAGTTTTTCAAAAATGACGAGAATCCAATTTTTAATTGAGAGGCTTAAGGTATCCGAACACGTTCGGAGTACTTTTTAACAAAATAGCATACTAAAACATTATAAATGCTCTTTTAGGACGCAATACGAATAAATTTTACTATTTAATTATCAAAATTTAAAATAAATTACCTGAATTTTACAAAAATTACAATTATGAGTGAAATTTTAGCAATATTTTTGAAAAACTTCAAACCAGTTATAGAAAAAGTAATCAACATATATTAGTAAAAGTATGACTAAAGCAAATTAGATGTATTTATCTAGAAAATGTACTAAAATTTTAATCTTCTTTCACTATTAAAATTCGAAGGTAAACAAACGTATCTATCTATGTATGTGCGTCTATCTTCTCACGAACCGCACCACGCAGAAAGTCGCGGAAGGTACCAAAAGATCGGGAATTTTCCGGGGAAGCCGTATTGCCCATTTATATTCCGATATTGTAGTTAGTTGAAAAGATATTAATTAAAAACCTTAAAACGCCTAATTGTTTTAACTCCTACCGGTTGTTTACTTGGCGGAACTTCCCTTCCGTTTCGTCCGAGCGGTGATCCAACGTTTTCGACCATCTTAAAATTGTCATCCAATTTTCGGTGTTGAAATTAGACAAAAAATAATTACAGAATCGGAAAGATCATTTATTTCGCCACGATACGGTATAATTATTTTTGTAAAATAACGATATTTTCTATTTTTTTCGAGTTTTTTAAAATAGTGTTAAAATTGATGCGTTTTTATGAAAATTATTTCTAAATCGTTTGGTATGAATTACTTTTCGTGTTATTAAATCGATATTCTACACTAATTAACTTCAAGCCTTTCTCTTATAGATCCATTCATTTAAAAGATAAAATTCCCAAAACTTTTTTTTAAAGAATTTTTAAAAAGTAGTCCCAATTTTTACTTCACATTGAATAACTTCGTCATTTTTGAAGGTAATCTCACAAAACCTTTTTTCCGTGTGTAAAGCAATATTATACAAAACATATACGAAGACTGAAAAAATTGCTTTAAAATTACGGATTTAAAAAACATTTTGTGATTTTCGTAAACTTATGTTTTTCTGAGAAATAAATTAAAAAGTAGTAATTTGTACATTTTTATTTCAAAGTACGTTATTTTTGCAAATAGTTGGTTATGTTTAAGAGCATTAACGTAAAAATTATGCCCTTAAAATGAAGGTAATGATTTTTAAAATAATTTAAAATACGCGGTTTTACATTTAGCCAAACATTGGCGTCGAAAATTAGCTTTGCGCCTAAGACTTTTGAAATGTTTCGCCTTCGACCGCATCTAACTCAAGGGTTACACTAAAAAAATTCTGCCTTAAACAGGGAGAAATCAGTAACTTTGGCGAGTAAAAAAAAAAAAAAATGCGAGTGAAAAGTTGCTTCTTTGTCAATTTTTCTTTATATAATTTTCAAAATTAAATAACTATATATGTCAGATTCAGATGATAAAATGCATTCAATGCATTTTTGAGATTCATTTAAAATATTTATCAGTATCGAAATTTTTGTTCTTTTTCATAAAACTTATAGTTTACTTTAAAATAATGCCTAATGTATATTTCTTTTTTTGACAAATAATTTCATAATGAAATCGAAGAATTTGCCTATTTCGAAAATTTTTTTTGAAAATAGTCAGTTAAATAGGTATAAATTCCTTAGAAAAAAAAAGCTATGTTCGTATTATATATTCTTTATTATTAATTGCTTTTTTTTTAAAATATCAAAAATCAATAAATTTTTTGCAATACATTTAAATGTAATCTTCAATCGAAATCTTTCAACCGTTATGTGAATATCCTGTGGATCCCCTCAATTAAAAATTAAATTCAATTTCAACGTTCAAACATCCAAACGTTTCAAGAGCTATCTGTAGAATTTTTTTTATTATTATTTATAGATAATGTGGATTTAAATTAATATATTTTTTAAAATAAAATGAATATTTCTATTATTTTCTTATTAAATTAATTATTTGTTAATAAAAGGTATATCGCCTATTATTTTGGATAAAAATACGTTCTACAGCCTGGAATAAATATTTATCCTCAGTGCCAGCCTAGCGGTAGCTAGGCTTCTACTTCAGTTACACAGTATACCTAAGAAAGGGAGTAAATAAAGTGAGAATGATAGGTTCGCCTAAGCTAAAACTAGCTTCGGCGGTCAGGAGGTGGTGGGGGGAGGTGGAACATAGTTTCGGTAGAAACGGAAAACAGCTTTTTCATTTCATTCTTCAATCCGAAAAGGGGGCTTTCGTTACGTTTAACAGCATGGGGGGGGGGTGGAATTCTTAGAAATCAGGTAGTATCTTCGTTGCGCTATGAGGCAAACGGTACATGAGGTGAGGCTGGTTCATGAAGTTAGATTGAGATCGAATCGTCGGGTTGTCATGATGATGGATTGCAGAATGGAAAGTTGAGGAAAGATTCGCTATTAGGGTGTGGATGGGTTCAACACAAAGTTCTTCGTGGAGAACAGATCTTGGGATGTACCTGGGAGCTCTGGCTATGACTGGAAGCGCTTTATTTTGAAGACTTTGAATATCATTTAATTGTGTGTTACTGGCAGATCCCCAAATGGGGCGTGCATACATTAAGATGGGGCGAAGATAGGTTTTGTAAATAAATATCCGGTTATTTAAAGAGAGTTTGGATTTCCTTCCAATCAGTACGTTCTAGAGACATTTTTAAGCTAATTGTAAGTTGCGATTGATTGATTAATGAAAACCTGAAAATTATTTTATTTTAGATTCCTAAAAACTATCTATTATTAAAAAATGATGCCTTTTTTTTTTACTCAAGCATCAAAATAGTTTTCTTTTATTGTTTAAATTTATTATTTTTTTTACTAAAGCAATATTGTTTTTGATATGTCATGAATAGAAACTTGAAGATAAATCTTATATCTGAGGGGAGAGTCAGGGGGAAAATAGTTCTACACTCAAAAAAGCCACTGTAACACCGTGCAGTAGAAAGAGAACTGAAACCTGTTTGACATTAGTAAGATCTGGAAGATATTTTTTTTTCGAAAAAGGGAATTGTAGTGACGTTTATATAAAGGTATCACACACATATCAGGAACTTTGATAAATGAAGGTGAATTTCCATGGCAGTATGTTATGCATTCGAAACAAATTTTAGTAAAACACTCAAAATACTTAAAACAATCATTTAATAATTTCTTCTTTTATAAAGATAATTGCATGAAACATTTTTCCCGTGTGTCGAATATTTCAAAAACTCCTCACAATTTTACTTCAATATTTAAAATAGATTTGAAATTTTGAAATTTGAAAAATTTCTACCTTTCTGTCTTTTTTCAACATACAACTATCTTTAAAAAGGCTACATTTTCGTTTCCGGGGACTAAAAATTTGCAACGAAAGAACTGAAAACTGAGTGAGTGATTTTTTAATTCGCACTGTTCGCCTATTCGAGGGTTATTGGCGACGGACCTCGAAATTTTCAACCATGGTCAAGTGACGAGGACGACACCTGCGCTTTCACCCATCCCTAATAAATAGAACACCACACCATCGCAAGAACAAATTTCGAAAAAGGGAGTTTTAATGACATAGTTAAAGAAATCACTCACATCGCGTACATAAGAGCTATCTGCCTGAGGGAAACACGAAATTTCCATGGGGATGAAGTTATTCACTCGGTAAAAGCCCGTGCAATGCCGGATTAAGCAAAGAGAGGAAAGAAACAAAGAAATCAAAGTAATTTCTAAAAATAATATTGGAAGTGTTGAATTTGTGAAGAGAAGGGAATATGTTAAGCGACAAAGCCATGACACGCACTCACGGGTCATGCACTCACATCGTACGCGTCAAAACCACACAAAAGTGTTGGCGTCAGAAAGAAAGGAGGAAATTAACATGGGGATTAAGTTATACCCTCGGTATAAGCCCGTGCAACGCCGGGCCATGAAAGCTAGTCTTATCATCTACACTATTAAAATTCGAAGGTAAACAAACGTATGTATGTATGTATCTATCTATCTATCTATCTATCTATCTATCTATCTATCTATGTGCGTCTATCTTCTCACGAACAGCACCACGCAGAAAGTCGCGGAAGGTACCAAAAGATCGGGAATTTTCCGGGGAAGCCGTATTGCCTATTTATATTCCGATATTGTAATTAGTTAAAAAGATATTAATTAAAAACCTTAAAACGCCGAATTGTTTTACTCCTGCCGGTTGCTTACTTGGCCGAACTTCCCTTCCGTTTCGGCCGAGCGGTAATCTTACGTTTTCCACCATATTAAAATTGTCATCTGATTTTCGGTGTCGAAATTAGACAAAAATAATTACAGAATCGGAAAGATCATTTATTTCGCCACAACACGGTGTAATTTTTTTTGTAAAATAACGATATTTTCTATTTTTTTCGAATTTTTTAAAATAGTGTTAAAACTGATGCGTTTTTATGAAAATTATTTCTAAATCGTTGGGTATGAATTACTTTTCGTGTTATAAATCGATATTCTACACTAATTAACTTCAAGCCTTTCTCTTTTAGATCCATTCATTTAAAAAATAAAATTCCCAAAACTTTTTTTTTATAGAATTTTTAAAAAGTAGTCTTAATTTTTACTTCACATTGAATAACTTCGTCATTTATGAAGATAATCTCACAAAACCTTTTTTCCGTGTGTACAGTAATATTATCCGTAACATATACGAAGATTGAAAAAATTGCTTCAAAATTACGGATTAAAAAAAAAATTGTGATTTTCGTAAACTTATGTTTTTCTGAGAAATAAATTAAAAAGTAGTACTCTGTACATTTTTTATTTCAAAGTACGTTATTTTTGCAAATAGTTGGTGATGTTTGAGAGCATTAACGTAAAAATTACGCCCTTAAAATAAAGGTAATGATTTTTTAAAATAATTTAAAATACGCTATTTTACATTTAGCCAAACATTGGTTAACTGTCTGGTGGCGGAGTGCTGAGAGCTCCGCTACACTCAAGACTATAACTGCAGCACTGCCGTGCGCGGTCAATGCGAAGGATGATGTCCGCCTCGCAGAAACCCGCCGGTCGCCTTTTTTCATACTTGAAAATAATTAATAAGTTAGTTTTTTATAATATACTTTTTTTCGCAGATACGTGTTTAAATAATTTTAACACAGAGTGGAATGAAAAACTATAAAATTAAAATTAAAAAAATTAAATGTTTTTATCAAATAGTATTTTTTTCTTTTTGAATGTTTTTTTCAGTGAATGTTAGCATATAACTAGGTTTTCTACCCAAAGTGGATTTTTAACACTTATATATGTTTAATCAAACATCCAAACGTTTCAAGAGCTATCTGTAGAATTTTTTTTATTAGTATTTAATGATAATGGATTTAAACTAATATATTTTTTTAAAATTAAAATGCATTCAATGCATTTCTGAGATTCATTTAAAATATTTATCAGTATCGAAATTTTTGTTCTCTTTCATAAAACTTATAGTTTACTTTAAAATAATGCGTAATTGCATGAAACTTTTTTCCCCGTGTCGAATATTTCAAAAAATTCTCACAATTTTACTTCAAGAATTAAAATAGTAGTGAAATAATTTGAAAAATTTATACTTCCTGTCTTTTTTTCAGCACACAACTATTTTTAAAAAGGCTACAGTTTCGTTTCCGGGAAAAAACTATTTTTCTTTAAAGAATTTTATAGAAAAAAAACTTTTTTTTTTTTTTTTACAAAACAATGCTGTTTTGCATATTTTATGATTTTTTCTCTTCCGTGTGTCGATTTCGCTTAAAAATTACGGATTTTAAAGATTTCTTTTTGTGATTTTCATAAAATAAAGTTTTTGCGAGAAATCATACAAGCATTATTTTTGTAACCTTTTTTCTTTAAAAATTATTGTTGTTTCCAATCAATATGTGAAAACTTGGAATTTTCAATTAAAAATTGAGCCCTCAAAAATAATGAAAACTTTAAAGACATTCTAAAGGCTTTGCGCATGCGCGAGAATCATTATTATTCCCCCCCCCCCTCTGTTTAACGCTCAGCGGCCAAGGTCAAACTTGCTGTTGCAATATTTTTTCCGTTATTGAAATGTGAGTGAGGGATTTTTAAAAAGTCGCACTGTTCACCTACTCCAGAGTTTTTTGGCGACGGACTTCGAAATTTTCAATTTAAAACTTTTAAAATCAGGGATTTTAAAAAAAAGCCAAAAACTTTTTTGAACAAATTTTAATAAAACACTCAAAATACTTAAATCAATCATTTAATAATTTCTTCTTTTATAAAGGTAATTGCATGAAACTTTTTTCCCCCGAGTCGAATATTTCAAAAAAATCCTCACAATTCTACTCCAAGAATTAAAATAGTAGTGAAATTTTGTAATTTTAAAAATTTATACTTTCTGTCTTTTTTTCAGCATACAACTATTTTTAAAAAGACTACATTTTCGTTTCCGGGAAATAAAAAATTGCAACGAAAGAATTGGAAAGTGAGTGGGTGATTTTAAAATTCACCCTGTTTGCCTATTCGAAAATTTTTGGTGACGGACCTCGAAATTTTCAACCATTCTCAAGTGACGAGAACGACACCTGAGCTTTCACCCATCTTTAATAATTACCACACCACACCAACGCAAGAACAAATTTCGAAAAAGGGAGTTTTTATGAGATTGTTAAAGAAATCACTCACATCGCACGCCCGCACACACAAGTGCTATCGGCCAGAGGGAAACACGAAATTTCCACGAGGGTGAAGTTATTCAGTCGGTAAAAGCCCGTGCAACGCAGGGCTAAGCGGAGAGGAAAGAAACAAAGAAATCAAAATAATTTCGGAAAATAATATTGGAAGTGCTGAATTTGTGAAGTTGAGTGAATATTAACGTCCCACTGTTCAGCAACACGAGGCCTTTTGGGGACGGTCCGCGTAATTTTGAACCATGGTCAAGTGACGCGGACGACACCTGAGCTGGCACCCCCTCTCATAACTACCACACCACACCAACGGGAGGACGTTTGAGCTCTCGACATAATTTATGTGCATTTTTTCCCTACACGGCGGGTCTTCAGTGGTACTAGGATCGAGAATTTGCGAAGAGAAGGGAAAATGTTAAGCAACAAAGCCATGACACGCACTCACGGGACATGCATTCACATCGTACGCGTGAAACCCCACAAAAGTGTTGGCGTTAGACTAAAAGGAGGAAATTAACATGGGGATTAAGTTATACCCTCGGTATAAGCCCGTGCAACGCCGGGCCATGAAAGCTAGTCTACACTATTAAAATTCGAAGGTAAACAAACGTATGTATGTATCTATCTATCTATCTATCTATCTATCTATCTATCTATCTATCTATCTATGTGCGTCTATCTTCTCACGAACAGCACCACGCAGAAAGTCGCGGAAGGTACCAAAAGATCGGGAATTTTCCGGGGAAGCCGTATTGCCTATTTATATTCCGATATTGTAATTAGTTAAAAAGATATTAATTAAAAACCTTAAAACGCCGAATTGTTTTACTCCTGCCGGTTGCTTACTTGGCCGAACTTCCCTTCCGTTTCGGCCGAGCGGTAATCTTACGTTTTCCACCATATTAAAATTGTCATCTGATTTTCGGTGTCGAAATTAGACAAAAAATAATTACAGAATCGGAAAGATCATTTATTTCGCCACAACACGGTGTAATTTTTTTTGTAAAATAACGATATTTTCTATTTTTTTCGAATTTTTTAAAATAGTGTTAAAACTGATGCGTTTTTATGAAAATTATTTCTAAATCGTTGGGTATGAATTACTTTTCGTGTTATTAAATCGATATTCTACACTAATTAACTTCAAGCCTTTCTCTTTTAGATCCATTCATTTAAAAAATAAAATTCCCAAAACTTTTTTTTTATAGAATTTTTAAAAAGTAGTCTTAATTTTTACTTCACATTGAATAACTTCGTCATTTATGAAGATAATCTCACAAAACCTTTTTTCCGTGTGTACAGTAATATTATCCGTAACATATACGAAGATTGAAAAAATTGCTTCAAAATTACGGATTAAAAAAAAAAAATTGTGATTTTCGTAAACTTATGTTTTTCTGAGAAATAAATTAAAAAGTAGTACTCTGTACATTTTTTATTTCAAAGTACGTTATTTTTGCAAATAGTTGGTGATGTTTGAGAGCATTAACGTAAAAATTACGCCCTTAAAATAAAGGTAATGATTTTTTAAAATAATTTAAAATACGCTATTTTACATTTAGCCAAACATTGGTTAACTGTCTGGTGGCGGAGTGCTGAGAGCTCCGCTACACTCAAGACTATAACTGCAGCACTGCCGTGCGCGGTCAATGCGAAGGATGATGTCCGCCTCGCAGAAACCCGCCGGTCGCCTTTTTTCATACTTGAAAATAATTAATAAGTTAGTTTTTTATAATATACTTTTTTTCGCAGATACGTGTTTAAATAATTTTAACACAGAGTGGAATGAAAAACTATAAAATTAAAATTAAAAAAATTAAATGTTTTTATCAAATAGTATTTTTTTCTTTTTGAATGTTTTTTTCAGTGAATGTTAGCATATAACTAGGTTTTCCCCCAAAAGTGGATTTTTAACACTTATATATGTTTAATCAAACATCCAAACGTTTCAAGAGCTATCTGTAGAATTTTTTTTATTAGTATTTAATGATAATGGATTTAAACTAATATATTTTTTTAAAATTAAAATGCATTCAATGCATTTCTGAGATTCATTTAAAATATTTATCAGTATCGAAATTTTGTTCTCTTTCATAAAACTTATAGTTTACTTTAAAATAATGCGTAATTGCATGAAACTTTTTTCCCCGTGTCGAATATTTCAAAAAATTCTCACAATTTTACTTCAAGAATTAAAATAGTAGTGAAATTTTTAATTTGAAAAATTTATACTTCCTGTCTTTTTTTCAGCACACAACTATTTTTAAAAAGGCTACAGTTTCGTTTCCGGGAAAAAACTATTTTTCTTTAAAGAATTTTATAGAAAAAAAACTTTTTTTTTTTTTTTTTTTACAAAACAATGCTGTTTTGCATATTTTATGATTTTTTCTCTTCCCGTGTGTCGATTTCGCTTAAAAATTACGGATTTTAAAGATTTCTTTTTGTGATTTTCATAAAATAAAGTTTTTGCGAGAAATCATACAAGCATTATTTTTGTAACCTTTTTTCTTTAAAAATTATTGTTGTTTCCAATCAATATGTGAAAACTTGGAATTTTCAATTAAAAATTGAGCCCTCAAAAATAATGAAAACTTTAAAGACATTCTAAAGGCTTTGCGCATGCGCGAGAATCATTATTATTTTCCCCCCCCTCTGTTTAACGCTCAGCGGCCAAGGTCAAACTTGCTGTTGCAATATTTTTCCGTTATTGAAATGTGAGTGAGGGATTTTTAAAAAGTCGCACTGTTCACCTACTCCAGAGTTTTTTGGCGACGGACTTCGAAATTTTCAATTTAAAACTTTTAAAATCAGGGATTTTAAAAAAAAGCCAAAAACTTTTTTGAACAAATTTTAATAAAACACTCAAAATACTTAAATCAATCATTTAATAATTTCTTCTTTTATAAAGGTAATTGCATGAAACTTTTTTCCCCCGAGTCGAATATTTCAAAAAAATCCTCACAATTCTACTCCAAGAATTAAAATAGTAGTGAAATTTTGTAATTTTAAAAATTTATACTTTCTGTCTTTTTTTCAGCATACAACTATTTTTAAAAAGACTACATTTTCGTTTCCGGGAAATAAAAAATTGCAACGAAAGAATTGGAAAGTGAGTGGGTGATTTTAAAATTCACCCTGTTTGCCTATTCGAAAATTTTTGGTGACGGACCTCGAAATTTTCAACCATTCTCAAGTGACGAGAACGACACCTGAGCTTTCACCCATCTTTAATAATTACCACACCACACCAACGCAAGAACAAATTTCGAAAAAGGGATTTTTTATGACATAGTTAGAGAAATCACTCACATCGCGCGCATACACACACACACACAAGTGCTATCGGCCTGAAGGAAACACGAAATTTCCATGGGGATGAAATTATTCACTCAGGAAAAGGAAAGAATTGGAAAGTGAGTGGGTGATTTTTAAATTCGAACTGTTTGCCTATTCAAGGGTTTTTGGTGACGGACCTCGAAATTTTCAACCATGCTGAAGTGACGAGGACGACACCTGAGCATTAACCCATCTTTTAGAATTACCACATCACACCAACGCAAGAACAAATTTCGAAAAAGGGAGTTTTTATGACATAGTTAAAGAAATCACTCACATCGCGCGCATACACACACACACACACACAAGTGCTATCGGCCTGAGGGAAACACGAAATTTCCATGGGGATGAAGTTATTCACTCGGTAAAGCGAAAGAATTGGAGAGTGAGTGGGTGATTTTTAAATTCGCACTGTTTGCCTATTCGAGGGTTTTTGGTGACGGACCTCGAAATTTTCAACCATGCTCAAGTGACGAGGACGACACATGAGCTTTCACCCACCTTTAATAATTACCACACCACACCAACGCAAGAACAAATTTCGAAAAAGGGAGTTTTTATGAGATTGTTAAAGAAATCACTCACATCGCACGCCCGCACACACAAGTGCTATCGGCCAGAGGGAAACACGAAATTTCCACGAGGGTGAAGTTATTCAGTCGGTAAAAGCCCGTGCAACGCAGGGCTAAGCGGAGAGGAAAGAAACAAAGAAATCAAAATAATTTCGGAAAATAATATTGGAAGTGCTGAATTTGTGAAGTTGAGTGAATATTAACGTCCCACTGTTCAGCAACACGAGGCCTTTTGGGGACGGTCCGCGTAATTTTGAACCATGGTCAAGTGACGCGGACGACACCTGAGCTGGCACCCCCTCTCATAACTACCACACCACACCAACGGGAGGACGTTTGAGCTCTCGACATAATTTATGTGCATTTCTCCCCTACACGGCGGGTCTTCAGTGGTACTAGGATCGAGAATTTGCGAAGAGAAGGGAAAATGTTAAGCAACAAAGCCATGACACGCACTCACGGGACATGCATTCACATCGTACGCGTGAAACCCCACAAAAGTGTTGGCGTTAGACTAAAAGGAGGAAATTAACATGGGGATTAAGTTATACCCTCGGTATAAGCCCGTGCAACGCCGGGCCATGAAAGCTAGTATATATATAATAGTAATAAAACATGTGAGTGAAAAATAGATGTTCTGGGTACAAAAATAGGTCAAGTGATGTGGATGACACTGGAGCTGAATATGATGTGATCTAACTTCCACACTACGTCAGCTGGAGGACTTTGAACCTTGTCAGATTTAGTGGGTATCTACTTTTCTGCATGGTAAAACTTCAATGGCATAAGGACTAGAACTCTCGACCTGTTATTTTCAACCATATGTTTATGACCTTGATTCCAGCAGTCAAAAAATAATGCGAAGAGAAGAAAACATCTCCATATTTATTTAAAAGTACTTTTTGAAGTGCTTTTTTAATGGGTTTTTTTTCAAGAAGGTATTTACCACGAATACTTCATGTAAGTTTACACAATGAGTAATGATCGTTTTTCTTCTATTTTAAATCAATTTCATCGAGTGTGAATAAATTACACGAAAAGCATTTTCTTTTTTTACTTCAAAGCATTGAAGAAAAATTCAAAACAGTTTTAAAATCTTACAAATTATAAATTCGATCAATTTCACCAAACGAAAAGACATCGACAGTTCAATAAATGGTGCTAAATGGGTTATTACAGTTACAGGTTTTGAAGGATATGGAGCAACAAAGGCTATTATTTCCTTTAAATGGAGAATATTTGTTTTTCCTTTCTTATTTAGTATAGAACGAAGAATTTCATCCTCTACGAGAAAACTCTTAATAGTTGTTTAGTTGTTTGTTAACTGTTGCATTGTGTTATTATTATTGTGTTCGAACATGCGGGAGAACAATTTCCAACATGGTCTGCATATCGCGGGCATGCAGCGACATCTTTTGAATTGACGAATTTTTTAGGTACACCCTTTTTTTACAATATTATAATTTTCATCATCTATAGAAAACACATTCATATGTACACACAGTTAGGAATTCACAGTTAGTAAAAGAGAGTTTTTCAAGTTTTTAAACAAAAAATAAGATTAATAATTTGTGATAAAATTAGCTATTTAAGGAATCGAATTTCATTATTTCTCATCTCAGGCTCAACGGATAAGCAACTTTAATTCAAAATATGTCGCCAAATGCCGTCAACGTTATTATTACTATGTTTGAACTCGCGCTGAAATGGTTTACACTATTATCTTCACATCAGGGCATTCGGCTATGTCTTTTTGATTTGATGAAATAGGTACCCATTTTTTATTGTCTTGTAATTTTCAGCACTTATAAAAACTATAAAGGTACGAGGGCTATTTTTTAAGTAAAAGGTCCGTTTGTTTTTTAAAAAATAACAACAATGTTTTGTTTCATAAAGCCTTTATTTTAGGATTGTACATACTTTTGCCTATTTTTCTACATAGTTGCCGAGTTCATAACTTAGAACTGAGATTTGAAAATCCTCTTCAAAGAAGTCTGCCGCCTGGTCGGACAGCCAAGAGTTCATGGCCACTTTCATTTCTTAACGGCGTGGCATACTGTCAAAAGCTGTTTTGATCCTCCACGATAACGCAAGGCCTTACATTTCTCGAAAAATTCAGGGCGTAATTCAATCTTTTGGCTGGGAGGTTTTGGACCATTCACCATACAGCCCCGACCCTGCTCCTCTAACAATTTCCATCTTTTCTGGTACCTCAAATACAGTCTTGGTGGGAAGAGATTCAGTGACAACAAAGAAATGAAAGAGGCCGAAAGCTCTTGGCTGTCCAACCAGGCGGCAGACTTCTTTGAAGAGTATTTTCAAAACTTAGTTCTAAGGTATCACAAGTGCATTAATAAACTAGAGAACTATGTAAAAAATTGGCAAAAGTATGTACAATCCTAAGATAAAGGTCTTTTAAAATAAAATATCGTTGTTATTTTTTAAAAAATAAACGGACTTTTTTTTTAACTTAAGAAACAGCCCTCGTATATACACTACACAAAACTTGGTACTTACTACTGTCACATCAACGCCAACATTCAAGACAGTTAACCAAGTTGGCAACCCCGATTCGCACGTGTTGAACTTGTTGAATTGGCAACCATGTGCCTCGTTTCATATAATGTCGTAAATAAGGTTGCTATAATGCGTAAATACCCAAAACTGCATAGAAAGAAACGAAGTTCGGAAACGAGGGTTTTCAATCTTTTTAACAGAAAATTATAGAATTAACAATATTTGATAAAAAAATATATTTAATTTACAGAATTTCATTATTTTTCACCACAGGCGTTGTCTCGTTTAAAATAAATTTTAATTCTGATATGTTGGAAAAATCCTTTGCACTTGAAGAGGAAAAATATCTTAACGCATGTTTTTGTAATTAATTAATCAAAATCACTTCATGGGTTACTTGACTGTTGACATGATGATAAAAAAGCGGAACAAACCAGATAAGAACGCTTCTTCCTGTTGGTTCCAATTATGATGCGATCATTAATGATGTTATGATGGCTATATAAGGCGAAAAGCGAAGCCAAGAGGAAAGAAACTAAATAGTTACTTTACGACTTCCTGCGCTGGGATAAAGAAGGAAACGCTTTTCAAAGAAACAGAGCAATTGAGTGATGCCAAGAAGCTTACGGAAATACCAGAAAAAAACAGCTACGAGTAACGGAAGCATAGAGCATTTCACTAAATCCTAAGTAATGAGCTACTATCAGAATAGAAAAAATACAAAAACGCTGGACAGTTTTGTGAGGCTTAGCCTCTCACAATAGGAAATTCCCTATTAAGTTTGGAAAGACATTTTGGCTTGTCTGAGAACCTGGAAAGGTGAGTTTAAAAGTGGTGGCCAGTATCACTTTTATTCATATGAGAAGATCCAAAAGTTTGTAAAAAATAAACCTAATATAAATATAAACGAAATATTGCATCTTGAGTTGTGTGTATCTCTTTTTCCTTTTTATCAAAAAAAAAAATCTTGGAAAATTATTTGTTGTTCAGTTTTTTGAATTTGCTTAACTACGAGATCCGTATTGATATACTTCCAAAATTTATTTATTAAACTTACTTTACTTCAGTTTATGAGAATGAAATCATTTTCTTGGTGGATTTTAATTAGCCTTTTTTTTTTCTTTGTAAAACTAACATCACTTTTCAGTATAAGAAATAAAATCAATTTTTCAGAAGATCCTTAGAAACAATGTACATAAAATGTAAGAATGTAATTTGTATTTTTTCTTGCTACACATTTTCCTCATTTAGTTAATAATTTAACAACACATTAAGTTAATTTATTCGGCAAAGCTTTTTCTCACTTCTTATTGCTTTATTATATTCAAAATTTCTTAAAATTTTTTCTAAGTTAATAATGAAGTGGCAAAATTTTCGTACTCAGGAATCCAAACTAAGCTAAAGTTGTCATCAAAAGCCTATGAAATGCGTCAAATGTTTAAACATTTTTAAATAGCAGAAGTTTCAAGAAAAGTACCAATAACAGGTAGAATGAATTGTAATGTACGTGAGACAAAATTATTGTCTCATTATTCACCTTATTATTTGAAATTTTGCCGGCTGGGTGGCGTAGTTGGTTTGGCGCGGAAGTACGTTCAACTTTGCGGCTACGACCCAGGCCCAAGGTGGTGGATTTTTAATGATGCAAAAAATTAACGGTGTCCATGTCTTATGACTATGTGGCGTGCTAAAGATCCCTTGAGTGCCCATTTGGCTTGAGTGTTCTCGACAAAATTAAATACCTAGTACGGTTTCGCATAGTCAGAGCTCAGGTGCCTCATTCTGGGGAGGAAACTGGGCGTCAAAATTATTTACGGTTATTAATAATTTGTAATCTACATGGTGCTACACAAAAAAAGAGGTACCAGGTTCCAGTAAATGTACTAGGTATGTAATTGTAAAACGCCAATCCGCAGCCCGTTTGAAATTAAAAAAAATATTTGTATTATACTGATATTTTATTGCGTATTAGGGCTACTAAAATAATAATACTAATTATTAATAATATTGTGTGAATTGTTATTTTTTAAATTTATTTGTAAAGTAAAATTCAAAGGACTCTAAAAATAACAATAATTTAAGTCGTATTATTTAAAACGCTTTATAAGAAAAAACATTTAAATAAAAAGGAAGCGTCATGAATAAAGGAGTGCAAATGCATTAGCAGTCACAACAGTCAACAGTAAATTTTGAATAAATTTTTAATGGAATATCAGAACCATGGAACAAATGCAAAACAAGATCCACGTACTCACTCCAAATAATAACTCACACATTAAAATAATAATTTCATCGCTAAACATGTACATTGATTACCACTTTGGCAATTTAATTACGGTATTAAAATATTTTACAGCATATTTTCTGCTACGTAAGAGTATTTATATCCATTCCACATTACAGACTGTGATATATATAAGTAAAATATTTTCTGTTAAATAAATTTCAAGCTGGTGCAACATGATTGGCTCAAATAGCCATAGTCGCTGACCTTCAAATGCTGGAAGTCTTCGACTGGTAGGTCAATAATTTTTGAAGATTTCAGTACTAAGTTTGTAATATCTGATAAATGAGCCGACATCTGAGAAAGTTTATTTTCATACTGAATTTTTTCTTAGAACAACATATGAGTTTAAAGATCCAGTTGCATTGAATTTGTGCACAACGATTGTTATTCGATGTAATAATTTTTGAAGGATTTAGAGTGAGTGGGTGAATATTAACATCGCACTGTTAAGTTACACAAGGGCTTTTTGGTGGCGTCGTAATTTTGAACCATGGTCAAATGACGAGGACGACACCTGAGCTGGCACCCACCGTCTTCTAACTACCACAACGCATCAACGGGAGGACGTTTGAGGTTTTGACAGATTCAACGTGCATCGCTCTCCTACACGGCGGGTCTTCAATGGTACTGGGCTCGAACTCATGCCACGCCAGCCATGATCCGATATCTTGGCTACCGCGGCCTTGATGGGTGTAGAAATGGAGCTCAAGAAACCTACATTCATTTGTACTATGACTAATCTCTCACAGTATACCATATATAAGATAAATACAAAAGATAATCAACCATCAATAACTGTGTGAGAAATCACTCGGAATATATCTCTTTACCAGAAAATAGCTTTCATTTAAAAAGAAAAAACTAATAGAATTACAGACAGTTAATCTCTAAAATATATAATTAAAGTATTTATGCAAGTCACATTATAGCTTCTAGTAAATTTCAATTGAAAAGGGGAAAAAAGATGAATTAAATATGAAATTATATGGAGGTGCTCTATGGTAGAAGAGAGCATATAAGTTTACACAATTCTACAATCAATTCCGGGGAAAAAATTTCATAAATTTTCTGAAAAATTGTAACAAACGTGCTGCCGCATTTATTGGTGTTTGAGAGTTATAATACAGATCAACCCTAATCGGAACAATTTTAATTTATTATTCTCACTCTTGAATTAACAGCTCAGGGTAAGAAATGTACACTTTCACTAAGTATAGGAACAATTACAAAGCAGAAAGTATACTTTACCTTTGATTATAATTCACTTAACTTACTCTTGGACACTTTGGATACCTAAGATCTAAATTACCGTAATTCCTTTCTCAGTTATTCGACCTCCGGTCGTCATAATTCAATTCTAACTTATTGACTAAATCGTCTATTAACAAGTTTTAATCATTTAGAAATTAATCGTCGAGTAACTCTCATTTAGCTTTCAACTACTTTCCACTAACCACTAACTTAGCGTACCTAAAAGTTAGTGCTTAAATATAAATCTTCCTTTTCTTAAACCGTGTCTTCTTCGTGAGAAAGTTTTCAATATAACAACATTTAAACGAAACAGATTTACCCCGAGAGCCTTCCCTTACCCAAGAGGATTAGTGAAAGATCGCGGATAGGCCCGTTAAAGCATGAACTAGCCTATTGTTAAGGCTTCCTTTTTCTACTATTGAAGAACTGATATATGAACAATATCGAGGCTAAATTTTCCAAGAGCCTCACTAAACTTCAACCCTTTATTTCTATAAATCCAGCATTGTTATTCAATAATTTGTGCAAAACTATACCATATATATTTGAAAAATAATTTTTAAAAAGATTAAAAACAGGAAAACACGTGTAAAAATGGAACTAAACACCACATAGGTATCCTTTCTTGAAAATAAATTACAATTTTATGTAAATTTAAAATTGGTAAAAGTTTTATAATTTCTGACAGTAAATCTTCCCTCATATTTAATGTTAAACATTTAAAAAGCTCATTTTCTCTTTTTTCCAAAATTTGCTTTAATAGTTTAAGCTGTCATCTGTTATTCCAATCACGTACCCGGTTTCTTTCTTTTTTATTTAAGATGTGTCTACAATGGGAGTATCCGGAATGAAATTAATGGCTTTGAATGAAAATCAGTAAAAAGTAAAAATATTTGCTAGCGCAGGCTTACAAATAAAATTTGTGTGGACTTTTAAAAATACTGAAAACGATGCATATTCTTGTGCGAAATATTAATTTGCTTGAAAGGTATGCCTTGCAATTAAGTAGCTTATACGTATAAAATTAAGTATTTCTTTGTGCTAATGTATCACTGTATTCAGTGTTAAAACTTTCTGTGTTCTTGCTTTTAAAATCTGTATTGGTACAGTTTAAAGCATATTGATAAGCAACCAATAAGTAAAACATACATGAATGGCATTGGAATATATTTGGAACCATATGTTTTAAGAAGTAGCATGCGATTTATACATGAAATTACTATCATGTAAATGTTTAACATATTTAAAATGAATAAAAGAAAAAAATAAGAGCTCAGAATATATTCTAATGCCTATCTTTAATCGAGACTATTTTAATACATTTAACTATCATTCGGAAATATAAGAAGAAATTAGCATACTGGAGAAAATCACTATTCACGATTTAATAAATTTATCGAGTTGCTTCTAATAATACTTTAAATTTTATTGTTAGATATTGTTTTGAAATTTTCAACAAATGCGCTGGGAAATAATACGTATTTCATAAATAAAAAAAAATATTTTACATATGAAAAAGATTTTTACAAAATTAAGGCATTAATTATTTAAACTTCTTTAATTAACAGGTAATTATCATAGATTTTAATTTGTTGTTGTCCTTATTTTACAGCACAAAACGCGTTGCTGATATAAAGAATACAATACAAATGATAATAAGCAATTAAATGGAGGTTTAAACATGAATAGATTGTGAGCGATTTAATATTCCTATGCCTTAAATTGTTAATTAGAAAATTTAATAATTTAACGTTTACTCTATTTTTAATTTACATTCTTTAATTAAAAAAGTTAAATCTTGTTATACTTACGCTTTTCAAAAGGAAAAATTTTAAAACTTTCAAGGTAAAAAAAATTTTACTTTTTCAAAACTTTTACTTAATTTAGTAAAGAGACGAATGGCTAGATAAAGAAAAAAGATTATTGACAACTATTTATCCTTGTATATAATAATTATTCAAATTGAATAACATTTTAGTCATTATATGTTTTATATATCAAGGGATACATATTCAAAAGATTCATCTTTGCTCTAACATTAATTTTTTTTAAATAAGTTAGTTGTTTTATTGAAAAATACTCTAATGGTGTACATTTTATTATTTTACATTTTAAAATAAAACAAGAAGCTTTGATTATTTTTTTAGTAAATATATTTAAATATTTCTTGATATCAAAAATATTTCGCGTTTTTTTCCTCTCTCTTACAAAATATATTGCACTACAAAGTTAAAAATATTTTTTCTCTTTTAATGATTAAATTTAAACAATGTATGGTAAGTTACTTGTATAATATTTAATATAGAATAAAATTCTGCAAATCATTTATTTTACAAAACCCTAGGTATTTTAAGGAGGAATTTAAGAAAAAAAATCATCCTAATGCTTGAAAAATGTCAGACATTTCTATAATTGCGATTATTACTTTTTTTTTCGTATACGATTTACACTTATACATAAAAATTATTTCTATTTCAGGAAATTCTAAAAAAAAAATAGAAATTCCAGCATCTTGCATTTTGATCCTTAAATTTATCTAACGATGTCCAAACCTCAAAAACATAGATGTCATTCATAGATGTAGGATTCATTGATGATTTTTTACGAGTATTACAGGGAAATTTTGATGAATCTGATGCATGAGAAATTAAAATATACTGTCTTGATTTTAATTTATATATGTTCCATACTTCTGTGAATTAATGACGATGTTAGTAAAAACTCTGAGAGATCTCCAAAAAGAGACAGATTCAGTATGATTACTCATGAAGTAAATTAATTTGATGTCACATATATTTACTTCTTTAACATAAAATCACTATTTTACTCATACGTATTGCTTAAATTAAGTTATGCATCACTAAAGAGAAATATTGGTGAGCATTAATCTTTCCATAAATCTCTTGAGGATTATTTTTACCATATTTCATTTAAAAATATTTCATTAAATTCTTCATTAATAAAATATTACTATGCATGTGAAAACCATAAAACAATTTTTATCTAAGTATTATTCTTGTTATTAAAAATTATGAATGACTCCAAAATAAATTAAGAAAAATGACCATCCGTCAAGCTAAAACTAATTGTTAAACCTAAAAACAAAACCTTGAAGATTTTTGTATTTAATCAGGTATTTTAAATAGATTATACAACGTAATCCTTCTGCTTCTCTTTCGGTACAGGAACTTTAGTCCGTACTGAACGTTTTAAGTCACGAGGGATGATATATTCTGCCCTCTTTCCTGGCGTGAAAAGTTCGGTCTTAGCAATAATCAATCTTCTGACAGATTTAAAGGGTAACTAGAAGAATAAAATGAATGTGAATATTTAAGATAGCGGCTGTTATAGATGGAAAGTATGACTATGGTAGAAAGCATCTTCATTTATTTATGAGAAAAGTTATAAATTCCTAGGAGAAGCTTCATGAGTGGAAGTGTATTTACCAGAAGTCCTACAAGTTTTCTCTCTACTGGGGAAAATATATTTCTCTTCAAAATTAACCTCAACCACAACAATTTGAATCCAATGTTTTATCCGTTTAATGATAGTTATACTTGTGATTAAAGATTGCAATATCAGATCAAAAGTTCAATACCGGTATTTTTTAGATCTTAATACCGGGATACCGGTTTTAATACCAGTAGTAAAAGTTTTAGAAAAGGAAAGAAAACACAGGTATTTCTTTGTTTTATTTGCCAGTTTTATTAGAGAGGTTAAATATCACAAAAAATAACTTGTAACTTTTAAATTATAACAGTATATAAAGAATCACAAAAAAGTAAAGCAATATTTTTTTTTATCAAAAAAGTGCAAATATTGTTATTTAGTCTGTCGTACTATTACAAATTTTTGAAATGTTTTCTAAAAAATATAATGCATGAATTGTACTATATGGTATGCAAATACAGTGTGAATAACCAAACTCACCAGTTAAAAAATAGCGAAATATTACGTACTTTCTTCACTACTACAACCTTGTGTTCACAGACTACGAATCCTGCGCGTGTGCAGTATCGCTCTGAGTTGTAATAGGATAGTTTTGGTTCACTCCTTGGATAATTCATATATTTTATCACTTCTCTTGATTGCACGATGTAATTTTATACTGACAGTCTAATTAATTTCGCCTGTTAGGGAGACATAAAAACAAAAACGTAAATTATTTTGCTATGTTGGTGATCCCTGAACGCTGTAGTGGAGAGAATTTTAAAAATTTCTGGTAAATACCGAACAAACGTTATTTAAACTTGTGAATACCGGTATTACAAAATTGTACAAACGGCTCAAAATACCGGTATTCGGTGTCCCGGTATGCCGGCATTGCAATCCCTACTTGTGATGATTATGTATAGGCAAATCGAAAAAATAACCCAAATAATATCCATAAGTATATATATGATAAACAATTTTTGTTCCAAAATTTTTTTAGCTATATCTAATGGAAACTTTTAACGAAATACGATAAAAACTTTTATTTTAAAAACTAACATATTCAGAAACGCTTACAAGCAATGTTTGCATCAAATAGTAAATATATTCATATGAAACAAATATAATTTTACTCAAATTTGTTCCAATATTTCAACAATTTTAAAAAAAATAACGACTTTACCTGTATGACAAGGCAATGTAACCATTTAGATAAAGATACTTAAGGGATAGATGCTAAAATTTAAAGGAATTTTTCTATCTGCTTTATTTTTTATGTATAACTTTATTTAATTAGAAGAAGATTTAAATTTCATGTACATTGTTATCGAAATATAAAAATTAAATTATGTTGGAAATATTTTATTGATTTCTTTCCCTTTCTGAAATGTTTTATACACAATTAGAATACATTTTCATTTAGTATTTTCACAAAGGCTTTAAGATAAAGGCATTTCGTACTAAAGTATTTATTTTATCCTAAATATATATCCATGCAAAAATGTATATATGTGTGTGTTATGGTGTTGTCTAAAAATAGACTTTTTACACTCGTATTTAGTTTAGAACACTCCAATTTTATAGAGAAAGAAATCACATGAATTCTTTGAAAACGACTGTTCAAAGAATTTAAAAATTAGAGTGTGTCATTGAACAAAAAAAATGTCCCAAATCTTGAAGTAACGGAAAGATGTGCAAAGGCATATTTCAGGGAATCTTAAGCAAAAAAAAAATGAATACTGGAAATGAAAATATTTTAGGTAAAGCATATTGAGAATAAATAAGTTATTTTATCATAATATGCTTCTTAGTTTTGCTCCATTTTTTCTATTTAGCAAATTTCATTTAATATAACCATCATATATGACGTATTTGCAATTTCAATTAAAATTCCGGTCACATGTTTTACGGAAATAAGTGATTGAAAAACAAGTGGGAGGTGTTCTTGCGCAACTTTCCGAAAACTTAGAAGTAATATTTTTAACATAAAAAAAAGAAAAGAAAAAAGTTGCATTTTTGTACACTAATACAATTAAGTCATGTTAACATGTTCATCACTGCCTCAACTACACATAGTGGAAAAGTAATGTATCTTAGAATCGAGAAGCATATTGAATATATACATATACCAATTGTTTTTTAAATAATTGCATTAATAAATATAGGCCTCTACAGGTAGTGCATGCTAAATATGTAAAATGAGTTATTTTACTTTCATCGCACACAAAAAGACTTTCATAAATGACTTCAGATTAATATAAATCTTTCTTTATAAAATTTTAATTGTATTGTAAGTTTCTTAAACAAGTAGCTTCAACGTAACAGTCTAAAACAGCTTTGTAATTTGATGGCCTTCAAGATTAGCTCTTTCTCAAGCCGACAATGGGGAAGGTGACCATCAAAAGCCCAATTTCAACGTAAAACACATTCTCAACTGACTTGAAAGTCGGTTTTTCCTACAGCCTTTTATACGGCCAAAAAGTTTCTTTAAAGCACTCTTTGAGAGACGTGGTTTGAGCGAGAATAGAAATTTTTGTGTTCGTGAAATATTTGAACGAGTCTCGCACCCTTTTCACAAGATAAAACTTTTTACCTTCCACTTGAACAGTAAAGATGAGAGTTTTTTTTAGTTCTAAGAATGGTTATTTTCTAAATAAGGAATTTCCAGAAAGAGTTTCTTTAAATCTTCATTGCATACTTAATGCAATCCATGCCTTGGGCTTATTCTTAATATTTAAATGCTGTTTTTTTTCTAAGTTAAAGTATATTCAGGTACTTTCAAAATTATTTATATTTATAAAATGTTTTTTAACAAAAACTGTATTGAGTTACATTTAAAATTTATTGGAATTTTAACTTTCATTTATGCATTAAATTATTTCTTAAAATTTAAATACTATGGGATTATTATCACTATTTGAGCATCAAAGGTTTTAAAAGTTTTACAAAGAAAAAAAAATGTAACTGAACAATTTTTGTGCTACTTTTTTTTAGTACAAAATTACATGTATGCAGAAAAAGTTAAAATTCAGCTATTGTTTATTGCTCCCATATAACAATTTATTGCTCCAATTAAAATGAGATGAATGCTTTAGATGTATAGAATGATAATTAGGTAAAACAATGAATTGAACAAGTTTCTTTTTTAAATTTTTAATCAAAATTAATCCTGATGTGACTCTTGCAATTCACATTTTCAAGTTGCATAAATACTAAATTATCTCTAACTTTCGTACTTGTTTCAGTCCAACTCGCTTAATAAAGTAAGTCATCAAGCAAATATTTAAATCTATTTAAAATAAATTTTATATATGCGTATTTTAAGCATTTTAAATTGCATAACTGTATCCTTTTACACCACTAGAACTTTCTTTTTTAAACAACTTTTCTTCTTTTCCTTTCATGGTAGTTTTTTCAAAATACATTTTACACCAGTGCTTCTCAAACTTTCAATATTTGTGACCCAATATTCAATCATGATTTTCCTCCCTCCCCCACACAATGACAAAGTATTTAATTCAAGAAGACTATTCTTCTACCCTAAAGCTACAATACGATCTTAACCTTTTACGGGTTCTCAACGTATTTAAACGTCTCGCTCAGCCAAAGTGTTAACTGCCTCGGGCGTGTGTATATGTCTTTCCGGAGCACTGAATTTTCCGTACATTGCTGTCCACAAAACTATTCTGAAGGCTTTGGAATGCAATAAAAGGACCTAGAGAGTCTGTTTTCGATGGATTTTCTTATTTCAGAGAATTTTTTTATTTATTCCTTTTCTTTCGCCTCCCCCCCCCATACATCACATACGCACGCTTACGTGTAAATCGGTGGCATTGGGAAGTGAGTCACATAACTTTTAATTGGTAGTTAGGAATATTTAATGTACAAACGAGTATCAATACAATGCAACTCGTACAAATTATCCAGATGTATTAAATCTTGTTTATAATTTATATTATGACTTGCCCATGAGGTCACCGGTAATTATTAAACTTGTTCTTAACTTAATATTGTTAAATTAATTATAAAATACATTGGGCAGTACTGATACATTTATAAGTGTATTTTATCAGCGTAAATGTGTATTTTAGATTTTATTATCTCAGAATGATTTTCTTTGTTAATCATTTTTTTAAATAATTTTTTGTTTTCGACTTTTCAATATGCTGGCACCTCTCTCGTGGAGTTCTCACGCCCTCCTAGAGGGCGTGCCCTACAGTTTGAGAAACTTTGTCTTACAGCATTAATTGTGTTTCCACATTGATATCGTCCGGTGACATAAGGGTTGAGAAATTTTCTTAAAACAAACAATTTTATTATGATTATCAAATCATTGTCTAAATTTGACCTAGCTAGGGGAGGCGCCATTTTAAATGCTGGATTTAAATATCTATAACAATTAATTTATTTATCATGAAGAGTAGAACCTGTGCAATATTAAGTACCCTAAAATGGCCTGTCAGGTCTTTTCAATTAAATCTTGGCATTTTCAGTTATTAATTTCTCTAACCTCATTGTTTCGCTTTAACAGTAATCATTATCCTTTTTCTATCCTCTTCACTTGACTTTAAATTGCAACTCTCATTAACAAAAATCGTGGTCACTTTACTGAAAGTATTTTTAATAATCATATAATTATATATATACTCGAAAGAATGTTCCCTGGAGAATTAGAAAGAATCATGAATAGAACCTGTTACATAACCAGTGATCATAATTTGATTTTTTGAAAATTGGTTTGTTTTAATTGAATATTCAAGAATGAGGGGTTATGAATATCTTATTACTGCATTTTATTTTTCACGGATTACTTACTTGACTTGGATTTGAATTTTTATTGTGTTGTTTTTATATCTCATATTTATACAAAAGAAACTCTACAAAAAATTGATAGTTTTTCAGTGAAATGATTTTTTTTAAAAATATTTACATAAACCTGCAATTTATTTTAAGTACACTTGCTCTTTTTCAAATTTTATGTAAAAAAATTCTGATTGTATAAAATACTAAATTTTGTCCTTATGTTTTAATTTAAAACTTAGGACATATTCTTGAATGACTATAGTTTTACATTACACGACTTCTGCATTTTTGATTTAAAAAAGTATCAAATTCGTAATTCTGATTTCCAAAAAAAATTGTACTATTTCTACTGAAGGGCATTTTTTTAAAATTTTGAAGAACTACCTTTTAAATTCAGTTTTAAAATATTCCTTACAAAAAAAATATCTTTTACGTGAAAAATACGGTCAGTGTTTGTAATAAAGGGACTTTTGAGAGAATGTGCCATAGGGAAAACTGGAACTAAAAATTAATTTCCCCATTTTTTATTTACTAAGTATACAATGGTGTCGGGGATGTAATTTTAATTTTCTCAACGCTTTATTCGTATGGGCGCTCTGCATTTTAAAATTTATCTCTTCTCAGCGTTTCCAAAAACTTTTTTTCGAAAAGGATGGATTTTTAATCTAAATGTAAAGCAATTTAAAACTTTTCCGATGAAGCCCCTAATATTTACAGTAAAGAGAAATAATCTTTATTCTAACCTACTTTGTTTAATAGAAGTTAAAAACTTCGTATAATGTATACGATACTAAGTTCGTATCGTGTTATACTGAAATACATAATTTCCAAATGTGATGGTTTAAAATAGAATAGATTATAAATTTTAATGCACACCTTTTAAAAAGTATGCATCTTTAATTAAATGGATTCAGATTTTAAAAGAACATCAGTACATTCTAAATTACAACATATTTTTTGGACCTCCTGAGTTACTTTTCAATCTTTTTAAGTATCGAGTTACATCATGATTAAAGATAATATAAAAAGGTTGATAATTAAACTATGCAAAATAGAATATTGAAAATTATGCTAGTACTTAATCTATAGATTACTGCTTTGTACTAGTATTTAAAAGGTTAAATACTAACTTTTATAATATTAAAGGTTTATATTATAATTAAAAATATTTATAAAATATATTTGGCTTAAAATTTTTGACATTTAAATACTAAGGCAATAACATTATAGTACATAAAGTATTGTTCCTTTTACAATTGTGATGTACTCTTTTTGAAATCATTTTTTGCATAGAATTAAATTGAAAGAAATTAATCACTCGAGTGAAAAAGCAATTATCTGATAGTACATAGAAGTTATATATATATATATATTATTCTTTTTTTTTATGCTTGGCAATCTTCTAAAACAGATTAAGAAAAGTATCGTAATATATTAAAACCATAAAAAGATAAATATACTATGCTTCAATATCATAAAACAAATTTATTTCATTCTTAAGGAAGCATGCATATCTCAAAATTTAAATTTTCTCTTAGGCATTTTGTTAATACTAAAATGTGTTGGGATTTCATATAGTTAATATAAAAATTTGAGTAAAATATGAAAAACTTTAAAAAAATAAAACGCCGATATCTTCTGCTTGCATGCTTTGAAAAGAAGCAAAAAAGTGTCCCCATCTTTCAGCCAAGACTTCAAATTATTCCCGGTCTCTTTTACGGTTTGTTTACATCATAAATATTTAAGACTGATGCTAAAAAATATATGAAATACATGTAAGAGTGAAAAAGGAGACACAAAGTAGCTTCTGCTGAGAAAAAAATGGTTGTCATTTGTGATTTCTCTCAAAACAGTAATATGTGCAGAGTAAAAATTTCTTCGTTAGAATAAAGAGTTTATTGAATTGATTTATTATCCTAGTTAAAAAATACACTATGCGTTGTATTTTAAATTTAGAATAAGTAGAACTATTTCTACTAACCAAAATGTGTTGAGGAAAGACAAAAGTTGCGAGAACTTTCTGTTATAAAATTAAAAACAAAAATAAGATTGAAAACATTTATAACTAAAAAAAATGTCTCTTATTCTAAAATTTAAGCTCAAACCTTTGGCAGTATTCGAACAATCTAGAACAATCAGTTTTCGAATCTTGCATTAGATGCAAAAATAATAAATATACCATCTACAAGTTATTCCGAACATTTTTTTCTTTAGAAACGTGAATGGAATTTTTAATCAAAGGAAAAAAACCAGACAGTCTGCTGAGATATTCTTTGTCAGTAGTTTTCAAACTTTTATATACCAACCAAATGCTTTAAATGATTACCTTCTTCCCTATACGTTAGAATTCTGTTTCAACCAGACCGTTATAAATTTCAAAACATGCAAGATCGTTACTTGCTTCATTCTTTCTTATAACAATCTTAATTAAAATTAAGAGAATACTTTCTACTTTTAAATATTGTGATATTCAAGGAAATAAAAATATTAAAAAATATAATAAATTGATCTTACGATACATTTTTGATTTTTAACCGTTCAGAATCATTCATTATTTACAAAATATAAATAATGAAATTTTATTGGGAAATTTTGAAAAATTTTCAAATTAACTCATTTTTATTCAATAGAAATTAATTTTAAAAAAACAGCTTTTTTAGAAAATAACTTTTATTGTGTATTAGACTTATTATTTCATAGATAATTACGTTAGTATGATCAAGAGTCGTAAAAAAACAATATTTCATTCTTTGTATTACTGGTTTCTGTCGATTCTATTGTGGTCACTTACTCTTTATTTTATACACTTCAACAATTCATCTAATAATTAATCTGTTAATTTTTTGTCAGCCAAATGTTTTTTTTTTGCTTCAAAACAGATGTAATAACATTCTTTAAATTTCAATAAAAAAAAGCAAAAAATAAACTATTTGTATTAACCCTGTTTTTATCAAAATGTTTTAAAATTATTTATTGTTAATTATGT
Organism: Trichonephila clavata; assembly: GCA_019973975.1. Taxonomy (NCBI): domain Eukaryota; kingdom Metazoa; phylum Arthropoda; class Arachnida; order Araneae; family Nephilidae; genus Trichonephila; species Trichonephila clavata. The sequence goes on from BMAO01000454.1 coordinate 167,740, forward strand.
TTTAAGTTTTTATCAACATTTATTAAAACGTATTGGTCAGTTTAAAATTTTTGATTTTTTCTGGTGAAAATAACTCATTTACAATTTATCATTTTTATTTAATTCAATCCAATGTTTCTGTGATCTTTCCTTTTGATATTAATTGAAAACTTTTAGTTTCTTTGATTTTTTTCTGCTTCACTTAAGTATAGTTCTTTCCCAATGAATAAATTTCAAATTTTTCATTGAAAAGAATTTGACTTAAAAAGAGAGTGCAAGGTCTTGGGGTCATGGATTTTGTTTACTTTTTGTAGGATTTTAGATTTAGTTTCACTGTTGATGAATTTATATGGTTATAAGGGCCACTACTTAATAATTTTTTAGACATTTGCAATTGGAGATGCGATTCACTCGAAATACAAAGCAGCAGAGGCCTATGCAACAATACTACACTAATTCGGTGCACTAGATACTTTTCGAAATTATGTTTCATTTGCTTTTATGAAAAGTTTCCCCATTGCACGGGCAATGAGGGGTAAGAAACCAGTCACATTTTTATACCAATTCTGTTAATCTGATAAATGTTTTTTTATTGTTTCCTTTCACAATTTACTGTTTCCAGATACGATTAACTAGCAGTTAAATTGCTTTTCTCCTGTTCTTCTTGTGAAATGCTTTATTGTTTTGTAATAAATATTATTCTGTACTTACGAATGATAATGACAATTAAAACTCTTATTATATTTCTAGTTATTAAAAACATTTCATTTCTAATTTATTTAAACTCTATTATGTTCCTTTATATGTAAAAATAGACCTAAAATAAACAAAGAAATCATTCACTCTCCACAGACTTGAACCCGGTTCCTAACGATGAGGACGTTGCTGCCTCGCTAAAAGCGTTACATGTATTTGTTTGCTACAGAAGTGAATTTAACGAGTTAATTACAACTTCCATTGCAAATATCTAAAAAATATTTGATTAGTGGCCCTTATAACCATATATATTCCTCAACAGGGAAACTAAATCCACCATCCTACAAAATTTGAACTAAACTCGGAACTCCAAAATTTTGCACTCCACTTGTTAGTACTGATTTTAGATAAATTTACGATTAATTGCATATTTATAGACATTGTCGTTTTTATCCAACAGAATTGTTTAAATAAGTATTCAACCTCCAAACGATATAAAGGAAAGATAAAACCTTTCTAGTAACGATTATTTATTCTACAAGAAAAATTATCTTTAACAATTTAAGTTAAAAATTTAAGTGTGTATTCATATATATATATATATGTGTGTGTATATACTATCATACATTCTAACAATTAACGTAAAGTCTTGATATGCAATAAGGAAATATTTAGAATGTGTTATGTATTAGGTTATATGCATTTAATAAAACAATTAATATTGATTGTTTGAGTAAATTTTGTAAAAAAAATTATATTAAAATATCTGTACGTTCTCTTCCAAACACATTAGCTTTGTTTATTTTAAACTTATAAAAACATTTGCATTCTCAATGAAAACATAGTCTACTCTTGATTTAATATGCTATATTGTTAAACATATGTGCTTATTTAGTGTTTTTGATTGTTTAATGCAGATGGTTAGGATGTAATATAATTATTAATAGAAATATTTTTTTTCTTTTCAGGTAAGAACCATTTCATGAATGTTTTGATAGAAAATAGGAAGAGGTATTCAGCCTCTTTGAAGGTAAATAATATTTAGTGTTTGCAAACAAACATATTTTCGAACGGTATTGTGTTCGAGTAAAAACCCAGCACACGAAAGAAATGAAAAATCAATCTTATATAATTGAGGATACTTATACTACATAAAAAACCCGAAAGAAGTTTAAGTTAAAAAGTTAAAGAAGAAAAAAATTAAATTAAAATAACGTATACATATATATATGTGTGTGTACGAAAAAAATTTCTTTTTCGTTCCAAAAACTTTTTTAAAAAATGCATATTGCATTCAGCAAAATTGAATTGTGTTTTATACATGTAAAATCTGCAAAACGAATGAAAAGTAAATTTATGAAATCAAAAATAGCTGTTGCCTGGTGAACTTTAATAATATAATGCACTTTGAATTCAAAAACCCACTAATTCAATATTTACAAATGCAGCACCAGAGAAAACCATTTTCAATCTTTACGTCGCCGGAACATATGTTAGTTATTACTCTAATTCGAATTATCTCTCTCTTGCATTTCTCATCCAATCCATTTTGAATTATATTTGCATGTGGAGGCAAGTAATTAAATATTCTCCGAACTTCAATTCGAGTTGTTAATCAAATTTTAATCAAATTTGTCTGTTTTAATAATTTCCACTCACTCGAGTAGAAATTGTAAACTTCAGAAATCGACGAAAGATTTCTATTTGAATGAAATGAAATTCCCTAATGTAAACTAAAATTAGAAGCAAGTATTTCTTAAGTTTTATTAGTAGATAAATGGCTTAAATATCAATTTTAAATTCAGTTTTATTCCTGTAATAGAATTTAAATATTTACGGTTTTCTTTATCTAAAATTGATATTTGTATAACATGTAAAATCATCTGACAATGTTTTTATCATTTCACATAAAATATAGAATATTTAGCTTAATGAGGAAAAATGCATATTTCGAAGTGTCACACTGTTAGAAAGCAAAACGCTCTTAATAATTTTTTTGTTTCGTTTCGTAAATAATTTATATAACATCAGATTGCTGAGAAACTTGCTAAGTGTTGTGTTTATAGGGAGAAAAATACTTTGTTATATAAGAGATTCAACCGATTGAGTTGAAATTACTTTGAATGAAATTTATTGCAGCAAATGTTTTTCATTGTGGGGTTCAATAATAAACATTAATTATCTGAAAATATTTCAGAAATTTTCATTCATTTCAGAGACTAGAAAAAAAAATTGTTCATTTGATAAATAATCGAATAACATACATTAAATAAAATAATCTTAAAAACTCAAAGCTTAATAAATTTTTTTACTCCTAAGGTTCAATTAACATTTCACAAAATTAGCACAAGAAAAAAAAATAGAATTCGGGAATTAATATATCATTCAAAACTGAATAGCAATTGTAAATAAATGAAATAATATTAGAGTTATATATAATTGAAAATTTAGAAGAATATTCATAGCAAGGTAGTTGCAAAATGTATTATTTCTTTTAAGGTTTAAGTTAAAAAAATACACCGCATTTTTTTTCTTTGTTTACTTACAAATTTGGAATACATATTTGCATTAAAAAATAATATGTTTATTATTAAATAACAAAAAAAAATCATTTTTATTATTGTTTTAACGATTTCGTAATATGCTTTTCTTATTTCTTGATTATTTTACTTAACCATTAAGCAGCGCAAAAATACTTCAACTTAACTGGAATTCAAGCTTCTAAGAATTAGAAATTAATTTTTATTTGAGTTCACAGATTTCTGATTACTTTAATCAAATCATTTGATTCAAATAAAGGACACAATTCATTGAAACAAAGCGATTAAAAATGCATTAAGCTATTTATTTTGTCGTTACTATTGTACTAAAACCAAACTTTACATCCGTTTTTAAATAATTATTTATAATTATATATGTTTCTATTCTTGAACACACAAACACACACATATATAAAAGATAATTGGTGAACACAATATACTCATATTTTGATTTTTTTAATTCCAGTTATCAATAATTGACAGTACAATATTATCTGAAGGTCCTTTATGATATAAACTATTTATTTATTCAAGAATTTTAAAAAATTTAAAGACGCAAAGATTATAATATGTTTGTATATTTTAATATTAGGTTTAAATGTATATTAAATATACATGCTTTTTTTATTTATTGAAAGCATTGTACAAATATAAAAATATAAAACATTAAAATAAGTAATGAATGCCTTACATTTTTGCATTTCTAACAAATTCAGAAAATAATGGTGCTAAAAATATGAAAATGTGAAATTATAATACAATTTCTTGCTTCGAAAGAAATCACTTGTATTACAGAATTTAAATATCGCTTATGGCTTACCACTTATTTTAATTGGAGGAATTGAAGGAAGTTACTCCCAGAAGTGCTTTGTTCATTAATTCGTCAAATAAATATTGCAATATTAAAAGAATAAAATATAATTTAAGCAACATATGATTGAAAGAAAATCCTAAGCGTGTGGATTAATGCATTTATTCACAATTTTTCTTGTTACCTAAAATCGATTTTATCTAATCTCATTTCATTATTCAATTATTGTTCAATCTCAATTATCTAAAATCTCAATTTTAATAAATTTGATTAGAATGTGATTATTTTTTATAAACCATTTATAATACATATAATCTTGATTTTAAAAATTTTATAATAATGAGCTGTATTAATTACTGTGTTTACTTACTTTTGTTTTCATAAAGCATAAACTAATGATTTCACCTCTAATTACTCGTATGCCTAGGTTTTTTTTTTAAAAAATCGTCACTTTTTACATTAAACTGGGAAATAATGGGGGCGGAATATTTTCTGCTTACTAATGCATATTTACGAAAATAAAACTAAACTTCTAACGATATTTAACCAAATGTCATTAACAAACTTTCACTCTGCATACTAAAAAAGCCAGCAATCCTTTTAAAGCATATTTTAAGGTAAATTCTCCCACTCATTATCATTTATTTCCCTATGCGCCGCGTGAGAACAATTTAAATCCCTTTATATATTAATTTTAATAACAGAAAACTTTCTGTCTCTTCTTCAATTCATTTCCAAATTGATTAATAGTAAAGAATTGAAGATGAAAGCGGATTGATTAAAACGAAATAATAAAATAAGAAAAGCATTTTCTGATAAGTTACTTATAAAATACCGTGCGAGCTATCATCACTGTAAAGCACTTAAAACGTGTACAAACATTTCTGAACTTTAATTATTCTTCCAGCCGACAGTTCTCTTTCTTCTTTAATAACTACTCATTATGAAACGACTACTTTTATGCATACTAAATAAGTGAATTTACATTTTGCTCTTTTTATGCTGAGGTTCCCGACCATTTATGGAAAATTGCAGTAAAACGAACATAAAGGTTGAAGGCCCTACAACAGCGAACAACAAAACAAGTTATTAGGCACTCTGCTCTTTCAGTTACTAGACAAAACTTCAGTGTAATGAAACGAGCATTTATTGTTTGCAAACTTTTTTTGCATGCATTATGTTTCATGAACCATCTTTCAGTCATTTTTGAAAATTAAAACCTGCAGGGGATGGCGAAATTGTTATGGGGAGGACAATGGAATCGAGAAGGATACCCAAGCTTTCAGCACAGCCGATTTTTCAATAAACTATAAAGAAATAATTGTATCGTTTTCTGTATTTGCTAATCGGCCAATCGTTTATTTTATTGCTTTGAATGCTATTAAACTATTAAGTGACGTCTAAAAATTTGCAAACGGTTCTTTTTACTGAACAAATGGTAATTCAAAATCCACTCTGTATAAAATGGGAAGCCATTTCCTTAGATAATTAATTGAATTTTTAAGCATAAGTAAATATTTAATGAACTCATTTTGTATAATAAATTTTTATTGCTATAGTTATGTTCAAAGTATTCAGAAAAAGATTCACTGTATTGTTTTCAGTTATTACATCTCATTTATTTTTATATTAGTCATTTTAAATTCATAATAGTATAACTATCTCCCTTTGCTTTAGTTATTTTAATATTTATATGAATTTAAATATATAAATAGCTATTGCCTAAAAATGTTAATGACACATATGGAAAATAAACTAAATTCAAGAAAGGATCAGTAACAAGATTACGATTAGTTTTTTATTAATGTTGTACTTATGTCACGTGAGGACTACTGGCAAAGGACCTCGTAACATTGAACCCTAATAAAATGGCGTAGGTGTCACACTACTATTCAAATGTTCATAACATGCAAATATAATATATTTAACACAGGAATTTGAAACCTATGGCACGCGTGCCACATTTGGTGCAATTTTCAGTAGCACTCTCTTCATCCCTCCCAAACTTGTCAATTTTTGAGTGGATGGAAATCGATAATTACAAAAAAAAATGGAAATCAGAGTTATGGGGAAAGCAACGTTTGCGGAATTACTAAAATATCTGAAATATACCTGTAACGATAAATCGAAAGCTATTTGAATTGGAAACCTATGGCATGCGTGCCACATTTGGCACGTGGTACAATTTTCAATGGCACTCTTCATCCCTCCCCAAATTTGTCAATTTTTTAGGGGATGGAAATCGATAATTTAAAAAAAATGGAAATCAGAATTATGGGGAAAGCAACGTTTGCGGAGTTACTAAAAAATCTGAAATAGACCTGTGACGATAAATCAACAGCTATTTAAGGTTCTTGGATGTCATTGCTGGAGAGATTGGTTTGAAGAAATTTGCATGTACTCAGATTTCTGCTTTTGATTCTACATATCTATGTGAACAAATCTTTTCTTATATGAAAAATATTTTGAGTCTGCAAAGAAGTTGTTTAACAACTGAATGTTCAGAATCGTTTCAAAGAGAGTCACAAATTATACTCCTGATATTACATTATGAAGTAGAACGGTGAAAGTACAAGTTTCCCATTAAAATATACAAAATTTATATATATATATATATATATATATATATATATATATAATTTTATTTTTTATTTATTATGCAGAAATAATTATATTTATGTTTTCTAGTTTTATGGAATAAATTTCTTAAAATAATAAAAAATTAAACATAATGAAACTCTAAATATATATTCTTAACCTCTTTTCCCTAGCTCTGTATGCATTATCGTGGGATTTAAACTGTTTCAAAGATTTCGTATATTGTGGCACCCTGAATCATATTGTTAGATTGGCTTGGCACGCTACAGCTGCCAGGTTGACAACACCTGCTTTAAACTATGGCAGTTTTAACACGGCCTGAGGGTTATGAAATTTTACAGACATGCTTAAAATTTAAGTAGAAATTTTATGGGAGTATACAATATTGTTTGAATTAATTGGATAAACGAGAAGAAAAAGATTTTTTTCTATAACCTTAGCTTTTAATCCTAACATACTTTAAGTAGATAGAAAAGCATCTATATTAGTTCAAATTATGTCCTCCTGTAGCAGAAATGGCCTCTTCAACTCATCCTGGTATTAACTTCACTAGTACAGCACACATATTCTTAACTGCATCATCCCGGAATCACACTTGTAAAGCACTTTTTATCATCTGTTCTGTTCTCGTGCAAATCATCTTAGCAAAGTGATTCTTTAGAATACGCCCTAAATCCTCAATAGGACTTAGGTCTGGTAAATTATGAGACCCATTAAGCACTTATATTTTATTTTCCCGCATAAAAGTCTGGACAAATTTCAAATTGTTACAAGAAGCCAAGTCATGTTGAAATAATCCGTCAAATGTTTCCGTGAATGCAATAATTCTAATGCGTAATATTTGCATGTATTTGACAGAATTCATCATGGATGGCTTTAAGAGGAACTAAGCTTCTAGTACCATTTGTTGTGAAAAAAACCCAGAACATTTGTTTAGAAGGATGTTATACAGTCTGTTGAGTACGATTTAGCAGCAGAGTTTCAACTTCATTTCGTCTCACTACACCTAATTTGCACCCCTGCACAAATAAATGTGTTTCATCTCTGACCTATTACATCTCTTACATCACCTACTTCTAGTCGCTAACAGTCTAGAACAGGTATTTTTTGGCCCAAGCTGAAAGTTTTTTCACTTTTTTCTGAATTGGAAATCGCTTTTACCTCGGTCTTGTTGCCTTATGGCTAACTTCCAGAAGCATTTTCCGTATAGTTGAGGGGCTCACTTCAACACCATAATGCAATAAACCCTTCGAAGGTATTTTCTTATCATTCATGGGCTTATTTTGTTATTTCTTATTAAAATTTTATCAGTTCTCTGAGTAGTCTTCCGTTTGAACCCACATCATTTTTAAATTCTTTTTGGAGAAGATATTCCGGAACCACACATAAGAAGTTCTGAAAAATTCTTCAAAAATTTCAGTCGCTCACACCAACTACCATAAGGAATATCTCTCACAGTCAGAGAAGTGTGTGTATTAATGAGTGATTATTTTAAAACGCTTCCCCTGAGTAATATCCAACTTAGAACAAAAAAAGTAATACGTGTCAGAGTCGATCAATCTCATTACCTGCATGCAGATATAATCGAGTTGAGGGGATTCAAGACATCACTGATAAATCACTTGCCAACTCAAACAAGAAAAAAATGCTTGTCCGAATTAATTCGAACAGTATAGTATTTCTAATAATGGGAGTATTTTTCCAAAATGCTGAAATATTAACTGTTTATCCATGCCATTATGAGTAAAACAGGACAATTTCAATTGTATTGAATAAACCGAAGTTAAAATCTCATACATATCAAAGTTATTAAATGACAATTCTCTAAAACAGTTTCCATTATAAGTGACTGCAATTTGGTATTGATAAGGGTAGTTGTAACTGAACACATTTGATTAGTTTTAAGCATTGATTTGACCCAAAATAACATATTTTGCGTACATTTAAAAATTCTTGAGGCTATCAAAACAGTAAAATGTATATATAGTGAGTGATTTTGGGGTTTATTGGCGCAAGAGCCGATTTCGGCTATACTGCGCCAAACATTTGTTTTAATATCTGTGGTCTAGACGGGAAGAGAAAGAAAGAATGAATTGAATGACAAGAAAGAGGGTTGAAAATAGAGAAGGATCACTAGGGTACCCCGGGTTCGTGAAGCCCGTGTTTACCAAAGACAGTAAACCCCGTGGGAAAAGGAAAAGATCACTAGGGCACCTCGGGATTGTGACACCCGTACTCACCTAAAGAAGGTGAGCCCCCTGAGGGGAAAATGTATATAGAAATCCTATTGCTTTCTTAAAGAATGATTGAAGAACTGTACAAATTCATACATTACAGTTCTGAAGTAAAACTTAACCTTCATCTGTGTTGAGCAAATTAGTAGAGAATTATACATTTAAGCAAATTTTTCTCAATATTCTGTTCTCTAAATATAGCGTTCTTATAAACTCAAAAAGCAGTGAATGTACCAATTGATTGATTATTTAGTATTTAACATTTAAAAATTAGACTAGGAAGATTTTTGACCACCATATAGTTATAAACCACTATCTAATGCAGAAGACAATGGCTAAGTCGACACCCCCCGCCCCAGGCCTTTACACGCATCAGCCATTCTTCGTGGCGCTTTGGCCTCAGAATTTGGACTGAAGCAATATCTGTCAAATTTTGCGAAGATGACCATTCGGCACCCGTGGTCACAGGTAGAATGTATTATCTTACAATAATGTAACATTAATTTAAAATAGATTCCATACATGAAAATGTTTTATAAAATTCAGACAGATAATTTAAATATAATCGGGGAATACATTCTTGCATACAATGTTATTTAGGTTACATTTCCGTAGAAATAAATTAAATGTACGTAATTCAAACTTGCATTATTTTAATGGCTGTTGACCTTTTAAAATATGTTAATAAAAAAAATTGTATCACATATCCCTCCAAATTATCCACATAATTAACCCGCATTATGTGTTCTAAATATGATATTCCTACAAAAATTAAATATTATCTAATATATTAATCAGAGTTCTATTTGCAAAGTTTCGCAAATAGCTTTTTTTCATCTTCTACTACGTGAAATTAATAATTGCAATTTTTTTCTACAGCAGTCATTTCCATTATCTAAATAAAGTCTATTAAAATGATGGAGATAGATCCTTAGTATTTCCTAGGGCGAGCAGTATTTCCTTCCGGTGTAGAAACATGAATCGAATTTGTTTTGTCCATCATGACAATTTATGATGCACATCGCTTCGTTTCCTATAGCAATCTCAAAGCTCTTCGATTCCTTTTTCCAAGCAATTTATTCCTATTCCAAAGCAGCTGTCATATTTCATTTTCAATGTGGTTCTATGAGAAGCTACGGTCACACGATAACTTTGAAAAGAGAACAAAATAAATGGATTTTGCTAAAAACGATGACAAAACAATACTTTCATCCAATATTTTCAATCATAGAAATTTTATTTGAAATATTTCTGCTTACTACTTTTTTTAGAACCGTAGTGTAAAGTGCTTTCATTCGATGCTTATTTTTTTTTTACTTTTTAGAGTGAGTAATAAATAAAACGTAGTTAAAATATATCTAATGTCTTGTAAATATAGTTTATTTTTTAAATGTAGCGAAGTGCACATAATTAGATGACTCTCCTTATGAATAACTAAAAAGAACTACAAATATTCTAATATTTATGTAATGAAACAGAGTTAATTTTAGAAAAATCACAAAAAGTAAAAAAAAATTAAATATAATACACAAATACAAGAACATAAAGACTACAAATTTCATAAATATTCTATTAACTGTTGAAAAGAAAGTTGTATAACAATTTCAGTATTTTTCACTTCAAAGTATACCCCAACATAAGTTTCCTTATAATATTCGTTTTAAAGTACACCGATATAAGCTTCCTTATATTTTTCCATTTCAAAGTACTCCAACATAAGCATTTTTTTACTTTTTTTTATTTCTAAGTACTCCAACATAATTTTCTCTGTACTTTTCATTTCAAAGTACCCCAACAAAAAATTTTAATTATTTAAAAATACCCCCAAAAGAGAGTTCATTATAATTTTCATTTTAAAGTACATTAACATAAATTTCTTTACATTTTTCATTTCAAATAGCCCAACGTAAGTTTTCTTACATATTTTTAGCGCGTTTTTCACGTAGTGGAACAAAAGGGCTATTAGGACGCAAATTTGTCTTCGTCTTCGTTCCATATTTTGTCATGCCTTTTTCTCAGCCAATAAGCAACCAATTGACTTCGGATTTTCGGCATTTGGTCGCATTTGTGCCCTAGATCAGCCGAATCATATTTAAATTTTCCCATAGTTTTCCCGAATTTTCCTACAAAAGATACAACATGTGAAAAACGCGCTAAAATTACTTGGCCATGCCAATGATTGATATCTTGTTTTCCAAATACTCTTAACATAGTTTTTTTCTATATTTTTTTTCAAACTACCCAAACATAAGTTTCTTTACAATTTTCATTTCAAATAGCCCAATGAAAGTTTTTTTTATATTTTTTCATTTAAAAATACTCTTAACATATTTTTCTCTACATTTTTTGTTTCAAACTATCAAAACATAAGTTTCTTTGTGTGTTTCTTTTCAAATAATTGTATCATAAGCTTAAGATTTAAAAAAACTGTGTATAACGAAGCCCGTATTCAAATTTAAAGCTTCGATGTGAATGAATATATATATTCTTTACCTAGCTGTGATTAATTAAAGTATATGTAAATAGAGTCCCTTGATGAATTTTTGCAATACAAAATTTTAGACTGAAAAAATAGTTTTTTTTAAATTTTAAGTTTATTTTTTTAAGATTCTGATTAACTTCTTGATATTTAACAGTAAAAAATAATATCTCATCCAATTAAAAATCTTCACATTTTCATAATGTTCTGTATTTGTATTTAAAATATATACATCTTTACAAAAGGAAAAACAGTTTAGCTACAATGGTTCTATTATTACGATATTCCTTTTTTAAAAACATTTCTTTCATAATTAAATCAATGAAAACCGCTTAATGATATAAAAATCCGACTCTCAATTCGATATTTAAAGTGAAAAAGAACTGCAGGCATATAAATTGATTAAATATAATTATGAGAAAAATAATTATTTTTACGTTAGCTCTGAATTAATTATCATTTTATTTGTGCGAAAAGAGCAAATGAAATCTTTAAAAGAATTTACCATTTTTACATTGATTTATTCCTTTCCGCTCAAATATTTTAATGAATGACATTTTTTTAAAATTTCCACTGCTTTGGATCTTTATTTTGTTACTTCAAATATTTTAATCAGTTACATATTTAAAAATTCAGTGAAAATAAGAAGTAGAAACACACACGTACAAAAATCAAAGATAAGTACTAATGAAAAGATACCATAAATAATACGAATAAATATTTTCCTAGTTTGTAAACTATTACTTTTTAAATTTAATCTGTTAACTTCCTTTTTAATTTTCAAAAACTGTTGCCCTCAGGAAAATAACAGGATAACACACAGGACAAAACACCATAACCATTTCGGAAATTGCAAGTTTACTGAATCGCATATAAACCATTAACATGATTAGATAGCGGTTCTGTTCCTTAAGTAACCGAAACGTTATTTATTAAATCTTCATTTGCTAGACACCAACATTAATTATATCCCTTCATAATTTTTTCATTCCATTCTTCTTAGAATATCTTCAATTTGCTTGGGGCAACTCTTACGAATTACTAGTTTACTGTTATTAAGAGAAAAGGCAAATATTTTTTCTTATTATTATTTATATGATGATAAATATTGATTCATATTCGTGTTTAATGAGACGCGTACTGCTTCTTCTTTGATAACGCGGGACTTTCTTAGGATTATTAATCTTCATTGGGAGTTAATTTCTACCTAATCTGATGTTTACTGTCAATCTATTGGAGGAACAAAAGCAGCTAGGAATCTTTTAATAAGATTCTATTTCCTTAATTTTTTGTAGAAGAATTATTATTAATGCTTTATGTTATTTCTTAAGTTACGTAAGAAATATTTTTTTTAAATCATTACAACCATGTTTTAAATTCCCAAGTATTATAATTGAATTGCTTATAATTTTTTTTTATAAAATTGAATTTTTAGTCTCAAATTTATTATTTTTCCTTTATATGAGGAAACTTAATTATTCTGAATTGTCAGATTAAAATAAATAAATGAGGCTTAATTATTAAGTTTAGTATTGTTTATCTCATTTTTAACAATTATTTTTAGCAAAGATTTAAAATAGCAAGATCTCTACTTAAAATTGAGTTTTAGCTTTTTTTAGCAAAGCTTATGCTGAAGTTTTAAATTTACTATTAATTGAGAAAACTTAGTTTTATAAATACTTTATTTTATCACGTTCTTTTAATTTTTTATTGCAAGAATAAATATTTGACTTTTTGTTGATTTGTAGAGTCTTCCGATTCTACTCAATAATTTTGAGAATAAACTACAAAGCTTTTAATTTAAAAATTCATATTAAGGTTTAATTTTTTAAAGAAATAGAAATTGTACTTTTTGACTTGAGAGAAACAATTAACATTAGTCTCTACTTAAGGTGGCTGATTACTTTTGGAACCGGGATTCAGAAAAGCGTATAAATAAATACTTCTTTTTATATTTAGTGCCAGTTGAATTAGAATATACAAGTAAATTTTTTTCTGAATAATATTACAAGAAAAAAAAATTTATACAACTTTTGGCAGAAGAGGAAGAAAGATTTACAAAATCTCAAAATATTTTCTTTTTAAGAAATATTCAATAATAAAAAATATTTTGTTTATATATAGCTTAGACCTAGGCAAAGACTAAGACCTAGGCAAGATACAAAGAATAGACTAAAAATTTTGAAAAATACACACTTTTTAACAGAATTGCAATTGATTAAATTAATAAACAGCATTTTTGTTAAAATTTCTTTACTCTGATATTTTAAGATATGAATAAATCCACTTCTTAATTATATTCTCAAAAATTCTAGTTTAAGCGGGCTTTGTGAAGAAACCTTATTTATATATTTGCTATACATATTATTATTATAGAAGCATTTTTCATAAAAAGAGAATGGTTTCAATATGTTATTTTTCCATTCATTTTTGCCAAAATACTGAATTTTAAATAGTTTTTTACTGTTATAATATTCGTGATATTTTTTACATGTGTATTCTAATTCCATCCTGTCACTAAACATATGCGAACATCATTCACTTATAGGCTTTTGCAAAATTACAGTTCTAAACGTATTTAATCATCTTAACCCAGGATATGTCGCAGGAGGCAAAGAGTCACTCCAGGCGGTTTTTAACCAATGACATTGTTACTATTCTCGTATAAGACAAACTCCATGGGAACTAAAATGTCTTTTTCACATACCTCCATCTTTTTGGGAGTGAATATAGTATTTTACAATCTTAAGGTACTAGGTGTAACTAAGTTTTTTTCGAGCGATAACATTTGTACCAAAATATTTCCTATGAACAAGCAACATTTTTCCCATTTGAATGGTTTAGTGGCTTTTATTGCTGTATTATAAGATCCAATGTGATTTATAAATGTAAATTTACTGAATATTAAAAAGAAAAGGAAAATATGTGATTTAATGAAGTTGAAAGCGATGAACATGAAACATTTGAGTCGAAAGGATGATTTTGTAAATGCTAGTTAAGGAACTGCATCAAAAATCATATGAAGTCTCAAGTCCCTGTAAGACATACAGTGCCCTGTCAAAAAGGCACAAGCAAGAAAAAATAGAGCATGCTATTGGTCGATCACCTAAGTACAATAAAACTACAATAACTTGAACAAAATATAATAGTTTTGCCTGAAAATATTTTTTTCTGTAATGTTATCTAAAAGTGTCTAAGATTTGTGTCATTTATTAAAGACGCAAACAATTGAAACATTTTAGTTCTGGTTGATCGATTTTTTTTCTCTCAAATTATCAAAGAAAAATTTTAAAGTTCTTAAGAGTATGTAAGTATTCTTTCTCTTATTTAAATTATTCAGTGTCTGTACGATTTATATATATTGCGTAATTAATCATAAAAAAAAAAGAATTGGGGTGACTGAGTCACCCCGCGTGACTTTTAACGTTACTTTTTAGTGCGTAACCACTCCCGGGTTAAGATAAAGAAATATACTGATTAAACTTAAAGCATATCAGATGCATATTGTAATTATTATACTAAATCTAGCCTAGATTAAGTATGCCCTTATAAACTTTACCGACTTCGAAGAAGAATTTTAGTTTCTTCTACACGGAAACTCAGTCTTACCTGAGATCTCTTCTTTCGATTTAACATGAAAGCTTACAATAGAAAGTTTCAAAATGCAGTTCCTTTCAGCTCCTCCCTATTTTCAAAATACAATCAGAGAAAATGCACTTAGATTTGATGAAAGAGGAGAGAGAGAGAAAAGTAGCTACACATAAATGAAATCATAAAATGACTTAAAAAGAACAGATACACAAACAACACGACAATAATCGCTGTCATTGTATATAATTCATTATAAATTTTTATAAAAATGTAGAATATTTTCTAAATGAATTCATTTTAAGTAGCTTCTGCTCAAGTGAATTAATTTGTAATAAATCTTTGAAATGTGATAAATAGTAAAGTTCAACTGAATGAATTTATAACCGTAACAATTCATTTGAAATAATGGAGATATTCAATGCATTATACTATTCTCGGTATTATTTCACATTTAATTTTAATTTATTGTTCAATCAGAAATTTGTTTTAATTCAAAATAATCGTCGACATTAGAGACATTTTATAAATTTATGATATTCTGGAGTTCACACACACGTTTTACAATTTAAAACTATATGCATGTACCTTTTGCTGAAAAGCGTAAATACTTTTTAAAAATATTTTGCTCTATTTTCTAATGAATCTTTTAATAATAAGGATTTTCTGTAAAGCACTTCAGTAAAGTAAAATGTATAAAAATTATTTGCATAACAATGGTATTTATGCATACATTTATCAATACATATATTGTAAAATGAATATAATTTGTTTGATCAACTCCTAAATTTGAGTTCCTATTATTCTGAAATCTCCTTTTATATGATAAGTATATCTCATTGTATTATCATATATATTTTACTCAATTATGCAACTTAATTTCTAATTCAATACACTACGTTTTTGAAATGTCTCAATGATCAGAAACTATTTAATAGATGGCTTTAAATATCTGAGCAATAAAAAGGAAATTAAATTTATTTGGCTACCAGAAGCTAACCACAGCCAGTATACCTGTACAGTTACAATCGCCAATATTTTCTTCTTTCAATCTTTGATTTGCACATATTTTTAATTCTTATAGTGAAATTATTAGTGTTTTTAAAAGATATAGTTTTTCCAAGGTACTGATATACTTTTCATTCGGAATTTTCTTTGTGGTGAAGGTGGAAATTTGTCATTGAAGGTAGAAATTTAGATTCTTGAATATATTCGATAATGAACAGGTATTGGCAAGGCAGTGTGCTATTTGTTGCTTGAAAAGAAATGGAAATGGAAAGATAATCCAAAAATATATTCGATATTATGTCTGTCTACATTGCAGTGTAAGACAAATTTCTCAACCGTTTGAAAAAGAGGTACGAACAAGAATTTTTTTGTAAGTATGAGAGGAATTCTTTAAAAGATGAATGGAACATTCTTCATAGCATGCAAAGTGTACTTTTAAAAACAAACACACATTTATTATTATCGCAATTTTCCCTTACTAAACGTGGTTTGTGACCCCATGCTCTATATGTATTAGTCTTTCCCATTCTGCCTAACATCAACCCTCTGAATTTGTCGGTTGAATTCGGGAACATTCTGTTTAGTCCTGTGATACTTCAAATCAGAAAATTCGAGCATGAGAGGGAATACGAATTATTTGAAAGGAGTACGAAAATAATTTTAAATAATACAAGAAGTCCCCACATTATTATTTAGCAGCCATGCATTATTTAATATAACATTTAGACTCGATTCTCGGATACAAGTTGCATAAATTCGCTTTGAAAGAATTCAAAAGAATTAAAATAACTCCTTTATTTTCAGTCATATTATATAAAAATAAAATCTGGATGGATAAAAAGTATGAAAATGAATATAAAATTATAAAAAAAAAATTTGAATTTATTCTAGACAAAAAGAATTATTTTATGAATTTTTAAGATATTTGTTATCATCAGCAGGAAGATGAGAAATGTTTTACATTCAATACTTTATTCATTAATAGAATGTTGAAAAATAAAAAGGATCTGGTATTTTTAGCGAAAACTTTTATTTTAAAAATGATGATACACTTTCTGGAAATAAAAGAATAGTGTGAGAAGAGAGAGACAGAGAAAAGTCAAAACCATAAAAAATACTTTTAAATTATAAATTTGTCTTAAAAATGAGTAAATTTTTCTGTTGTGTATTCTAATAAAATAAGATGATGAAATTTTTTAACATTTAAAATGAAAGCAAAACATAGTAATAACTAAATAATTTAATTAAAAACAGTAATTAGTTTTTCCAATTAAAAACGAAATATTTTCCTAATTATAGAAATTAGTATTGACAATAATCTTAACAGGATTCATTGAATGAGAGGGAAGACTTAGTGTAACTTCTCACCACACTAAGTTAAAACTTAAGCTTAGAATGAAACGTGTTTTGAAAGAAAGAGAAAAAAACGTGAGAAGGACATTTATAAAAAAATATATCTAATCCTATTTATTTAATAAACAATATTATTCGATGTTAGCGCAAGAAGAAAATATTGTACTTCATCTTCTAAATTAGACGAATTAAAAACACTTTTAATTATTTCATTTGTAATTATAAAATTGATGAAATATTTTTTTTAAATTTAAAGTTTAGAAAAAACTAGACCATGAGAAATGTAATCGCCATTAAAAATTATTTAAAAGTGTACATTTTATTTACTTTTTAGAGTAGTATTTTTAAAGTCATTACTAAAAATCAAATATTTCAGAAAATTATCTTTTGATTATCTTAAACAGTGGCCTATACATGGTGGGATTCAAATCCCTTCACCGTATAGACCAATTTTTTTGAATTTTTAGCATGAAGATTATACATTTCTGAAGTTCTTCTACAACTTTTTTAAACTATAATCCCCACCACAACCATTAAAACTAGTTTGTTTACATTGCTGACTCTTGTTAAATGTGCTCTTTAAAACAAGCTCTAAGAACCCATGCACGAACAAACACAATACGGATTTTAAAACTTAAATAGAAAGCAATTAAACTAAAAGGATTTTATCTGTGTGTGTTATTTTATAAAATTCATCTTTCAAAACAAATAAATAAGAATACAACTACTTAAACAGCAAAGCTATTTGTCTGTTTTACCTTAACAAGAGATTAGAGCTATATATTTTGCCATTACTTGTCCAATTATTCTCCTCTTAGGCAAGAGCAATTTGTTTCTCAAAGCATACGTTTTATCTGCATATATGTTATATTACAAATATGCATAATTACCCAATTTATATTCAAAAGCTTATTTTCATGCATATGATTTATATCGTAACAAGAAAAACAAATAACGATATTTTCTTGTCAAAGCTCCGTTTACCTTTTATGCATATTTAAAACAAATATTTCGCCAGAAACCAAATCCGGGAATAAAAAAGACAATCATAATTAAATATAACTTGCTGTTGTAGCTAAAAGATTATTTATAATACATGCATGTATACACGGTGACACATATAAAGTGTATATTTAACTTTTATTCAAGTAACACATCATTTACAAAAATGTTAATTTGCAGGCGATATACAACTCATCTCCTCCTTTCTCATTACTTACCGAGCTTAGAAAACAAATAACGTTTCGCTCCTTCCCAGCGAAACAAATACAATTGCGAATGCAAATTATTCTGTGAGAAACACCAGAAAATTCTGTTCGAAAATAATTATGCCACCTTTTTGTCCATATTTCCATTTTAAATTCATTTATAAACGACTCCCGAGATTGTCAGTACATACGGCATGAAAAATTAATAATTTCCCCCGGCGAAAACTGTTTACCTATTACTGCAACAGCGTGAAGAATTTTTGGAATAAAATTTTACCCAAAAGATTCACAATTTTCTAGTAGTTCGTCTGCATGGTTGATAATCCTGGTAGAAATCGTTTGGGGTTTACGCCTGAGGATGTTCAAATCCGTCGTTTTACCGAGATTAAACTTTAATTGCGACCGAATTTCAGCACGAGTTAAAAACGTTCGAAAACTGTTAACAACTATTTCGCTTTCGATAGACGGAAAAAATAAATAAATAAAATCGTTGCCTAGTGGAAATTGCTTTTTCTTAGATCGAAGGTTTGGTCAGTGAAATGGATTTTCACTTTCATTTCAGCTCCATGCTATCGAAGCTGTATTTTTCTCTCTTCGTTAAGTTGAGTAATTTTTTTGTTTGTTTATTTATTTTTTTTTTATTCTCTCAAACTTCTGGCTCGTGAAGTTGAAAGGAAAAGTGTCGATAAATTACTGTCTAAACTGGGAGTAGTTTATTTTTTTTCGAAGAAAATATCCATCATCTGTTTACTTCAAATTGTAATCGAAAAATAATAGGATGTTATATCGATACACTATTCCTTTATATTCTGATGGAGAAAGGTGTATTTCCTGTAGTTAGATTTATGAAACCGTTGGAAACAAACTATTTCTGATTTTAAATTATGTTGAATTGTGTGCTGTGATTTTCTCAAAATGAAAGTTTTTATTAGATTTCATTTTGATTCAAATATGCAGAATACACACAATGACATGCAGCAAATGATTTTCAGTTTTCTCAATTTGTCACAGTTTTTCTGATTATGACTCTGCTTTCAACTATTACAAAAGCATTACGATTTTCATATTTGTCTTTTGAAAATACAAAAAAAAGTTAAAATTTTCTTTCAACAAGTATATGATAGAAATTTGAAAAATTATTAATTTCTTTGGCAAAATTTTTTTTCCCATTTCAATTTATTTAAATATACCATGCATTGGAATGAATTGTAATTTAAATTTTCTATGCATTCAAATGAACTGTTTTAGTTTTTAAACAGTTGTATAGTATGCACTTACAGAATTATTTTTAATAATACTATGTTTTCGTAGGATATTCTGCTGAAGAATTCAAAAACAAATTTGGGCCAGGATAAATCGCTCTTAGCTTTCTCAGTTATAGTTATATTAATATTTTAGCAACTCAGTCATGCATTTTTTCTTAAAGAAACAAAACCCTTTTTACTTTGCAAATGATATGGGCCTGTTTTCTGGTGATGTGGAACCTTGTTCCTTGCAGCCCTTTTTTTATTTTAACTCGGAACAAATACATTTCCAGACTGAGTTTTTACGAGGGTTTGTAAAAGGTTTAATATACCAAAATTTATTAGACAGATGGCTCTGTAGGCAACTGATGGCTTTCCTCATTCGGCATTGAAAATCTATACTGATGGCTATACTGTTTCTGGAAATAGCATGCATATTAAGACGTCTGATGGTGCAATTGACATAAATATTAGAAATAATAACTACTCTTCTGTTTTAATGTAGGAACTTATTGCAATCTACACACACAAGGGACTGCAATTCACTGACATAGCTTCTGAATTTGTCTTCAGGTTCATTTGGATACTCTCGGTAAGTCGTGCTGCTATTAAGAAAACCCTTTCTCATTAGACCACTGTTGGGGATCAGACAAGCCTGAATAGAATGGATATTTATGGTTAGGTTTGTTCTAAATACTCTATATACATTCAATAAAGAGATAGCTGATTGATCAAGTCTATCACTGCCCCTTCTAAGGCAATGCTTGTCTAACTTTTACTGAATCCTAATCTATTTAAATGATGAAATTAACGCGCTATTTAGGGTACCACCTGTTCACCTTTGGTACTTTAGATAGAGACCTCATTGGTGACCCAAGCTCAATATTTTTAGGAATAGGCAGATGGCTGTATAACGCTTTTTGAGTGACCACACCAAGTCCCATACTTTTCAACAGCTCCTAAAAGGCTTTCCGGAATGTCATTGATGCTAGACTAATTAGACCAACTCCGGTCATACTCTTAATTGCTTAAATCTTACTATTGACAAAGTTTTAAGAAATCATTTTTTTATTTTTTGAATTTTTTCGGATTTTTGATTTTATGGAGATGGTGTAGCTAAGCGCTACACCCTCTGGGATAAGAAAAAAACAACATATTTTTTTATCTAAATGTGTATTGCAAAATATGAAATTAAAAATATATTATTACTGTCAAAACATACATTAATATAAAATTTTTATTGCTAAGTTATATATTGCGACTTCATACATTGTCTATAGATAAAAGGTTTAAAAACTGAAAAAAATGTTAAATTATTATTTTGCTTTTTTGCTTTAATCAATTAAACAATTGCGTATTAATATTTATATTAAAAAATAATGGATAACGGTCTTACAAAGAAATAACCAAAAACATTTAAAAATCAATTTAAAGTTTCTTCTTAACAAAGAAGTAATAAACAATTTTTAACATTCTGATGCAAAGTTTACAAATCTTTTAATAAACTTTACTGATATATTGTGGTTAATTGCTCTACTTTATTGAAAATGTGGTCCAATATCAACAATATTCGTATGTTTGAATTGAAATCAAAACATCGAAATTCATCATTTTTAAGTTAATATATCATATCGTAGATAAAAAGAAGATTGTTAAGAAAACATCAATATGAAAACTAGCATGTATCAACAGAAATCAAATACAGAAATTCCCCAATCTGAAAGTAATACATTGCAGTTTAAGAAATTCGCTTATAGAAACATAAATATGAACTAATATGCATTAATCAAAATCAAAATATAGAAATTCATTGTTTTGAAGTAAACACTTCAGTTTGCTTATTAGTGCTTAGAAGGCTGGCTTACAATAAACAAATATGAATTTCATATTAACCGTTGTAAAATTTTTGACATATTTAGTTAGATTTAGTTTAGAATGACAAAAATTAATACTGTTAAATTTCACTACTCTTTTTCATTTTAAAAAAAGTAGAACTATTTATTATTTAACAAATGCCTGGTCATTGGCCATCAGGTCATTAGGCAACGAGCTCTCCAATATTTATTTACAATATAGTCCAAACTCTTAAGTGTAGAGCGCACGCCAAGATGAGTAGCGTCCGTGACTTGTCCAGAAGCACAAACACAAAAGTCAGTCAGGTTAGAACGCAACAAACGAGCACAAAGGCAGTCGTTTCCAGTCAACAATCAAAACTCAGCCACAGCAGCAGCACGAGGAAAGTCCGAGACACAGTTATGTTTTAATAGCCCTCTCCATGATTTATTTTTGGCAGCACTTTCGGCAGCATCTCAAAAGCATTTAAATATGTGAAAGCATATAAATCCTTTCCCTTTCAAGTTTTGCTGAGAGAAGAGGCAGGCCTATCGTAGAAAAAAGATAGAACTTACATTCCTTATATATACTGTACTGTATCCACGGTAGCCAATGTCTCATAGCTGCGAACTCAAGTTCGGTTTTGTTTTCTATTGAGTAGTAGATTGAGTCTTAATGCCACTAAAACCCTCAATATAGAAGACATGATGAACGTCAAATATATCAGGTGTTAGCTCACATGTCCTTCTCATTCTCTTGAAAATTGTTGACATTGACTAGGTTCTTCAACAGCGTGTTGTGTTTCAAAGTAGGTAATAAAAACAATAGTATGATTTAATTGTTAAGATGTGTAATTGAGTACACATTACGCAAACATACAAAGCTTACTTTCATGCAAATACATCTCTTTCAAGCATTACATTTTCACAAAGTATTTTTAAAAATAAACATTACATTTTAATTTTATTTTGAATAATATAAATAAAAAATTAAAATTGTCTAATAATATAATTACCAACAGTTATTACGTTGCATTTTAATATAATTTTAAAAAAATTAATCCCTTCTCAAAACAAATTAGCTCTTATAACAAATTATATGTATCGTTTTGTAAAATGAGCTCATTTGAAGATTCATACGAACATTAAAGTGAAAAAATAAAAATTGCAAACGTTTTCATTTTTATTTTAATTTCATCTCATTATATTTTTTTAACTTTCTTAGAAGATACTTTTTACATTTAATAAGTTTAATCACATTTAAAGGACAAATCATTAAAAAAACAAATTATCTTTTATTTTTATTCTTTCCGATTTAAAAGTATAAAAGCCTGGTGATTACATATTTTTTCTCAACATTTAGTTACTTCAAATCGTTCAAAAGAAAATAATAATAATAAATAAGGCATACACTTTTTCTTAATTTTTTTCTTTGTGTTTTGTCATATCAAGTGATAATTAGAAGTTATAATTACTTCATTAAGTTCCCCGAATGCTTGCGCGAAATTCTTAATAAACCTGTCAACCTACACAGTGGCGATCAATTATTCGAGAATGTTTTCTAAAAATTGCGATTTTCGTTGTTGGCAATTTAGTGAAGTTGATGGGAAACATGACTATTAAGCATAATTGGCTTCTTAAAAATATTTTTAAGTGAGTAATGAATAAAGTTTTTGTGAAAAATCCAGTCTTTGCCACGCTTTCATGAATCGATATACTTCAAGAGGGCTTTTTAAAATAAATTTCGAGGCTCTGAATTTTATGATGGTTTAAATATGCGTGATTCAGCAAGAAAAAAATTATTAACTCTATAAACCTGATTGCTATTAGCCCAATGCTTCTCAAACTTTCAGTATTTGCGACCATTCAACCATAATTTTCATTGCGCCCCCTCCATACAATAACAATGTATTGAATTCAATAATACGAAGGCTGTTTTTTAAATAAGGTCTGTTTGTTTTTAAAAAAATAACGACAATATTTTGTTCCAAAAAGCCTTTATCTTAGGATTCTACATGATTTTGCCTATTTTTTAATAAATTTGCCGAGTTTATAAATGCATTTGTCGTAGTGTAGAACTAAGTTTTGAAAACCCTCTTCAAAGGAGTCAGGCGCCAAATGATCGGACAGCCAAAAGTTCACGGCCGCTTTCATTTCTTCGTTGTCACTGAAGCGCTTCCAGCCAAGACTGTGTTTGAATTACCAGAAAAGGTGGAAATCGCTTGGATCAAGGTCGGGGCTGTATGGTGCATGTTCCAAAACCTTCCAAACGAAAGATTCGATTAAGTCCCGAGTCGCTCGAGAAGTGTAAGGTTCTCATCTTTAAACTTCCTGACCCATTATCGAAATTTGATGCGACATGTATCTCGCAGTCAAAAACGGATAACCGACCGATCTCCCACTTCGCAGGTGATTCAATCACCTTAAACATTTTAAAGACGCACAGCGAAGCTTACACGACTGCTACAGAGCTGGAAATGGCGCGAGAGTGTTCGAAAAGTGTGCTGGTCAGTGACGCACAGACTCGTTGGGGCGTACTTGCGAACTAAGGAACTCTACATGCCAGCGGACCTTTCTTAAAAAATAGCCCTCGTACTATAATATGACGTTAAAACTACAATACGACTTTAACCTCTTAAGTGACACTGGCGTATATCAACGCCTTGTTCTTAACTCATCCAAAGCGTTAATTGACCCTGAAGTACATATACGTCTTTCCGAAGTACGATTTTTTCTGGACACTGCTAATCATAAAATTATTCTGAAGGTCTTGGAATGCAATAAAAATACCTTGACATCACGTTTGCGAAAGTGCGAAAAATTTATTTCAGAGGATTTGCTTACTTATTCCTTTTATCTCCCCCACCCCACCAATAATCACTCACGTATGCCTACGTGGAAAACGGTGGCATTGGGAAGATAATCACGTAACTGTTAAGCAGAAAATTGATTAATTATTAACCGTATAAATTATCAAGGTAAATGTTAATTTGTGTAACTAATTTATATATGATAAGTACATGGAGTCAATGGTAACTCTAAACTAGTATTGCTATATGAATTTTAAACTACTGATACATTTATAAATGTATACAGAATGTATTTTGTTTGTTAACTTTCGTAAATTAATAATTTTTTAAACAATCTTTTGTTTCCGGCTTTTCAATATGTCCACGCCCCCCTCGTAAAGTTATCACACCATTCCTAGGGGGCGTGCCCAACAGTTTGAGGAACACTCTATTAAATTTCCAAATTTAAAATGTATAGTTATTCAGATATTTACACATTAATATTTTATTATACTACTATGCAAATGTAATTCTAAAAAAAGTAGATTGATTGCGAGATAAAGAAGGTAGCTGACGCCATTTCGAACGAGTCATAAATTTGAGACTTGCGCGTTGTATAGAAAACCAGAACCTCGATAAATCAGACTATATTCGAACTTTTGCTGTCAATGCAAAGTCCTGATAAGTGACATAACAATTGAGATACCCATCATTATTGCTTCAAGACGTCTCAAAATCACAGAGTCGTCTTCCATAACCTAAATTACCGTAAAATCTGGCGTATAAAGTGCACTTTTAACACACAAAATAAGATCAAAATTTACGGTTACGCATTGTAAGCAGGCTATGAAAGTGAGAAGGTTAAAAATAGAAAAAAGATGAACGTAGAAGAAATCAGACTTCTACATATATCGAAATATTGTCTATTTAATAGAGAGAAATGGCATTCTTTTTTAACTTAAGGGCTGTAGTTCTAGAAATATACTATTCTTTTAAATACTTGAGATAATACCTCAAATAAATTACTTCAAAACAACAACATTGAGCACTTACATTTCAGGTTTGGTTTCTTCGTAAAAAATGCGCGTTACACGGTGAATATACCTAAAAATTAAAAGTTACAGCTGAAAAACATATTTGCGCGTTATACGCCGGATATTACGGTATATAATTTTGAGAATATATTATTAGTTTTATTATTGAGAACTACTATTATTTTTAGGTATTTAAAAGATCATACTACGGATAAATATTTCGAAATCTTATTACAGAGCACGTCAGTACTAAAGCGATACTTTCTTCTTTATAATTCTTTAAGAAGCGCGAATGTGTGTGTATATATTTAAGATTAATATTTGTTTCATTTTGTATTGCTGTTAATCATATAATAATAATACAAACGATAATTTTATCTGTATAAGGGCCTGTGTTCAAGCATATAAATTTATTGAAAAAGCAGTTTGTTTTCGTATAATACTAAACATATCTACTATTTAAGAAAATTTTAAACAAAAAAGTTTTTTTTAAAGATTAGTTTTCCCATCACTTATCAGAAAATTTGTCAATTTTATTTATGTTAACAGTTGGATTTCAGTTAGTTTATTAACACAAATTAATTATTTTATGAGTTAAACAAGCGCATTTAATTTCATATCATTAATAACGAAACAATAGATAAATATTAATTCTTTGTTACCAAATTAATTCCGCTAAACGTTAATTTTCTATTTTCTGGCTAGCAAGCGCTACGAATATGAAACGTATTGTGTGATTTTAACTTTATTACGGTAGAAAAATCGCCTTTTTTTGTTTTAAAAAAGTTTTTATAAAGACATTGCAATATAATATTTTAGGAAGATATTGACTAGTTTAAATGTTACATGATATGAATAAACTTGTTTTAAATTTTAAATGATAAATCTATATGAATTTCCAAAGATTTTCTTTGTATATTGAAGAATACTGTGAGTTTGTTTTATTATTATTATTCATACTTTAGAAAATATCAAAATTTTCAAATTTAAATATTATAAAAAATACTCACAAATACATTTCATTATTACAAAATTCTAAGTATATTATTACTACCAACTTTGCAATTCTAAATTACAAGATTCTTAGATATTCCTTCAATGCACTACTGGTTTTCTTTTAAATAAATGAGAAAAACAAGATATTTTTAAGAAGGTGTCTTAAGATAATGTAAAATATTAACTAAATATGTGACACATAAAATAAGTTGGATATTAGTTAATTTTTGCTCCATTCGTGCTTACAAATGTAATAATTTCAATACAAATGAAAAAAAATAGTCCCTTGTTAGAAGGAAAAATCGTATTACGTGGGAAAAATCAAAAGTAAACTTTTTTTACATAGGAGCTTTATCAATACATGCATTAAAAAAAATTCATCAACATTTAAAGAGTTCCTAAATTCCTGCACAGAATAAAAAATATTGAATAAGATTATATTACAAATAATATGTATATACAATATAAATCAAATCTTATCTTGAGCATCATTACGTGTTCATCCAAGCACAAAAAAAGCAAGAAAGAGAAAAATATCCGGGTTGCCCTTAAGTCAGGATGATATTAAACATCTCATTCCATATCTCCTTGATAACTTGAAGTGCAGTACTCCTCATAACCCTCGTAGAAAATTAGTTATTTTCCCCATAACCCAGTACCTACGCCACGACTTTACTATTTCCCCTGGCTAGCAACCCACTCGCAAAAAAAGTGGCATTACTTCCCAGAAGAGAAAAGAAACTTGAAAACAAAGAATAAAAACATTGCGAAATGCATCTCGGGTGGCCCTGAGATAGAGCAGGAAATGGAATCTTGAGTAAGAATCTCACTAACGAAAGAAGTGGTAAGGCTAGAATACAGAAGTATAGTTGCAGGGGACATAGATAAGGCGAAAGTGCGACAGGTAGCTGTACGAACAAGAAGAATAAAAATGGTTGATTGGATTGCATGGGTTGAGAATAAAAAGGGAATGTCCGAGAGTCCGCCAACCGGACTGGATCGTAAATTATTCAACTTAGAAGGAGGACAGGATGGGATTTGTATTATTATTATTCCCTGCAACTGGTAATTGGGATGTTCTGTTCCATAGAACTGGAGTAAAAATGCAATAACGCAAGTGTTATTGTAATCTCGGTGTTTTATTTGTGTACAAGATGTTTTATTACAAGAAATTTTTAGGAAGTGTTCGAATGTATGTTTTAAAAGTTTGGAACATTTAATTAAAAAAGTTTAGTTGAGAACAACCCCAAAATTAGTAATATTCTTCTGTGTAATTGTAATTAAAAGGATTCACAGAAAAATTAGTAGTCTAATATTTACTTCAATCTTAGATTTATATATGAAGTATTGTTCAATTAAAAACACTTGATAGCCATATATACATATTTCTGGAAGTATTTTTTAAATAAAATTTACTGGTATTGTAAATTTGCTTTACCATCAATATTTGTTACTAAATAAGAATATTGAAATAACTGTAGAAATAAAAGCATTTGAATTAAATTTTGGATCTGAATAATTCAATTATTAAAGGACCCACATTTTATAAACACATATTTTCCCCTTAAAAATAATTTTATTTCTTTCTCAAACGTAGAGAATTTAATAACTATAATGATTTAAGGGTATGCACGCAAGATATGTTTTAATATAAAGAGTGCTATTTGTTTAAGTCATGTCTACTAAATATAAAAAATAATAAGCATTTTCCCCTAGATTCGTAATTTTATTACTCTTATATGTTTGTGCGCTTTTGCGTGCGTGCGTGTGTGTGGGTGTATGAGAGAGAGATTACAAACCCCTGACATTAATTTATATTAATTTTGTTCTTATACCATTTCAACAAAAATATCATTTATCAGTTTTCAACAACAATCACTCTAATCATGTACATTTTTCTGATAATAAATAACAAATAAAAATGATTAAGTGTTATATAGAGGAAAAGAGAGAGAGTATTTTAACTACTACAGCACTGTTTAAATTATTTATTGTAAAGGTAACATATATTATGCTGTTGCACAAATGTTATAATAAATTAAATTCAATGTAAATTTATTTACAGAAAATTAGAAAACTTGAAAACTACAATCAATTCCTAACAGAAACAAAATTACCCTTTAATTTTTCAAACAAAAAACTCTATGATGAATACATATATGAAATAAATTATATGTTACATTTCTGTGTCACTAAGTTACGACGTTGTACATTTTTAGTATTAAACTTGTACTATTGAATTTATATATATATATATATATTATTATTCCAGAGAGAGGAACTTTAATAATATGGAAATTAAATCTTCTCTTTTATTATAAATGTTAGTGTTTGTCACAAAGTATTATATGCGTATTTTTTTTTTGCTAAGCAATTGTTTACTTGGTTATACAAACAGATGAATTGGAATTATTCAGTTTTGCTTGTAGTGACGGGGACTCAATACATAAATATAAAATGCTTTACAAGTATTAAATTTATTTAACACACTTATATGATGTAGGAGTTAGAATTATAATAACATTGGTATCACATTTAACAATGAATATTTAAACCACTAGTATTTGTGGAAGTATTTCTGTACATACTTAGAATTGATATAATTTCATTCACATTATGGCGTTAGTTGAACCAACCCAACACTAAGGAAATAGAATTTAATTTTGAAATAATTGTAAGCTTTGAATTGTAAAAGTGGACCAATTCTAACCTACAAAATAATTCACAGCACCATTTCAGGGTGAAAAAATTCAATTTACACAAAAAAAACTCATCTCCGAGAGGGAAAAGAATTGCAACTAAACATGTGATTTCCAGTAAATTTCTTTCAAAAAGAATTGTTACTTAACGTTGTCCTACCTGGACTCGTTCCAAAGAAGTCATTGAATAGGGCTCTTGAAGAAGAGAAAGAAATTTTCACTTTTAGAGCTAAAATAAAGTTTCGTAAAATATAAAGTGTTGAAGAGCTTGCGCAATAGATTGTTTCATCAATTTAATTGCTTCACAAGGAAAAAATTATTTTTTATACTTAAATTTAATTTACATTCTTCTTATAGATTGCACAATTTTTTTATTAACGCGAGGACATTATACTTGTTTTAAAATTGATTGAATTGAATTGAAAGTTATTTCTCAGTTAACCTTAAACATTTATGAAAACGCTACTATTTAACACATGGCAAGAGTTTCAATCATCACTATAGGACATTTAGAAATTCATATTCAAAACTCGCAAATAATAATTCTTACCGCATTTGATAAAGTTAAAGGTTTCCGATTCGAAAAATGTATATATATGCAGAACTTCATTTTTATTTTATCATGGTGTAACACTTTATACTTACAGCTACACTTTCTTTACTATTAAATGATAGACAGACGGCACTTCTAGTTCTTTTAGAGGGGAATTTTTTGCTTCCCAAATAAGAGGGGAATTTCTTGTTCATAAAGGTTGCCCGTGCACTCAGTAAAAATTGCCTTTGGTCTTTGTTAGATGCTGCGATGTGTTCTGAAATAAATTTTTATGTATGTTTCTGTTGTCTCTGTTGTGTAGCAGATCTTATGATATTATATAGATTCTAAGTATCGCTATATAGATATATAAACTCTAAATAATGTTCGTTTCTGTATATATATATATATATATATATATATACATCCATTTACTTTTTTGCACCAAAATAATAACAACTATGGTGAACCACAAAATTAAATATTCATTCCCTTACATCTAGTAATTTTTATATGAAATATATAAGCAATATTATTAACACTTATCCCGAATTTGAAATATTATATCATGAAGTTTAAACCTTTCTTTGCAACAAGTAATAAGTTTGGATATTGAACAAAAATAATTTGGAAAACCAGCGCAGAATTCAAAATGAGAGAGATAATAAATACAATGTTTTTGAGGAAAATAAATAACTTGGAATATTTCAAAAATAAATAGCAATGACAGGAAAAGAAAATGAAAAACACCTAAAAGAGCATTCGAAATCCCAACAATTAAAGTAATTTAACAGAAGCGAGATAAACAACACTCTTCTTATATTTGACCATAATCTTAATGATTGTTGTATGACACCTAGTAGTTTCTCTTCAAAACTTGTAAAATTTTTCTTGAAAAGTTGAAACGTACGAACGAATACAAAGCGAAAAAGATTTCTTGAAAACCAGGGTAGAATACTAAATAAGAAAGATGATAGTTTCAGAGCTTCTGATAAAAACAAATACCTAAGAAGTGTTTCAGAAAGAGTCTAGCAATGACAGCAAAGGAATTAAATATGAAATATCTTAGACTTTATGAGAAGGAAAATAAAAATAATGTTTGTGGTGGCTATTTTAACAAGTTAAGGGATTGTATAAAATATTTGAAAAGTATATTTCAAGGTATGTTCATATCAACTCTAATGTAAAGGTATCAGTATTTAGTAAAAAAAGGATGCTCCTCTTTCAATTTTTGTAGCAAATCAAAGATGTATCGTAATCAAATTGAGACATTTAAAGCTTGTATATTAAATCTCTCAATTATGATGAACTTTTTTTTATTTTTCATTCAGAAAGTTTTGGATAGGTACTGATAAAACCAATTACAGCTGTTTAAAGTGAAAAAAATTAAATTAAATATAAATTGAGGAAAATTAAAATTATAAGAAAATTTTGTAAAAAGGATTATGATTTATATTTTCACTTTTTTGTATAATTATATATATTATTACTTAATATTTAACTTATTTACATGTAATGAAAATATAGAAATGTCCAATAGCATCTCATTTTATAAGCTTTGAAATATCAAAATGTTGTATTTGTGTATAACATATCAAAACAAAAATTAGATTCAGAAATTTCCGTTTAAAATAAATGATCTTAATTAAAAATAAAGATAATGTTTTGATAAATATATTTATTTATGTTTTGGATTAGCTTATTCATAATATATTATTATAATTAAAAAAAACCCAATGGAAAATGGTTTATACTAAATTTTCTATACATTTAAATTTAATAAATAATAACACAAGTTAAAAATATACCTTAGTACATTAAAGTAATGGTCTGTGAATGAAAAGAAAACAAAATGAGACAAACTTACATAACAAAAGTTTAATATTCTTCGCATTCTTAGTGCTCAGCATTTGCAAATAAAACCCGCAGTTACCATTGATGCCAATAAAAAAGGGTTTCTCTCTATCTTATAAGGAATTTCATAGAGTTCGAAATTAATTTTAAAAAAACAAGATTTTTAAATTTTGTTTATATTAATGTTTGTTAATATCATTATCTGTAAAATTCCATAATACGTAAAATACCAAACCTACTTTACCTTAATTTTAATTCTTGCGCTAAATCTGGTTAAATATTCACATTTTCAATATGCTTAGAGAATAGGGACAAATCCTAGCTAAAGGTGTTCCGTAGTATTTAATTTTATCAATAACTATAGAAACAGCTTTGCAAATATTTATTCACTAGATAAAACTCCTTCATTAAATATTTGGTTAATAGAATAGAAATAATCCAATAAAACCACAAATGTTTTGTTCCTGTTTCTAATATCTGTGATTTATTATTATTTCTAGAATAAATATTCCCTTTAAATAATACTGAATTTTATGATCTTCATGAAACTTTTCTCTGTATTGACAATTTCGAACTATTCTGTCTCATTTATTAAAAGATTTTGAAAGTGAAGCATATTAAAAAAATTTTCAATTATTTTAATCCTTCTTTCTAATAAGTTTATTTAAAGATTACTCGATATTTATTAAAACTACTATCTTGAAAACTCTTTAAGAGATTTACCAGAAATTTGCTTGAGGCAACTATTAAAGTTTTAAATTAACAAAATATTTATTGCTGATATCTGCTACCTATTATCTCTTCCAATGAATAAGAAATACATCTTTTTATTAAATTTATAAAACTATATATTAAAATGTGTTGAAATTCTTACAAGAAATTTTTGTTAGGAAATAAGTGCAATTAGTCTAGAGTTTTTGAATAGATAGAATTTCTTTTTAAATCATTTAATAATATTACTGAACCAAAATTTATCCATGAACGCAGAATTTCTGGGTTTTTGAAGCACATTTTATGAATATTTATAAATTTGATGCACTGAAAATCTTTATATATTTTTATATTCTGAAGTTTTTACATGTTACAGAGGATTTAACCAAATTATCTTTTGGTAATAAATTACGGTGATACTTTTATTCCTTTCATAATATATACTTAGATTTAAAAGTTTCGTAAAATTCGTGAAAAAAGGAATAATAATTAAAATATATTAATTTTTTTCATTTGGGTAATTGAAAAATTTTCGTTTTAACAAACCAAATTTTTTACATATTTTAACTGATTCCTACTTCAGAAATTAATATTAATTTTATCTTCATTTTAATAAAGATCATAAATATTAATTTAGTATAAATCTTGCCAATAACTAATTAATATTAATAAATTGCTATTTTTCGCTAAATTAGTAAGAAAAATTCTTCATTTCTTATAATGTTATAATAAAATTAGAGTATTTGCTTAAAAGGAGAACACATTTCACA